>JAQRGC012192597.1:0-11501 GCA_028659135.1 Plantago lanceolata
TGGACTTGAATTCACTAAGACAAGAGATGAGTTTCCTTACAAATCCTATCTAGTAATCCCACAACAGAGGTCTCAGAAACTAAACTTCCCAAATTGTTTGCTTCAGTCCAAACAGGGTTTTCTTTACAGACCAGTAAAGTAGGTTCCCCCTAACAACAGTAACACGCCTTTGGTGAGAGTGTGTTTGAGTATGGTGCTGATTGAGTGACTTACTTTTTAGTAAGATCACACAACAAGAGAATCACAACTGTAATACTTATTCAGTAAGCAGTTGGAGGATTCTGGATCATGACTTTACTAGTTCAAGAGAAAGAATCACTTGTTAATACTACTTGTTGGTGTACCAAGGTTATCAACAATAATTCTACTCTTTCACAAGTAGCTTCCAGAATGTAAGCTTCAGTCTTGGAAGGTTATCAGATCAAACAGAGAGAATTCAGAGAATAGCTTGTGTATGCCGTGAGAACGATCCTCTTTCTTGTTGCTCTAAGTCTTCCTTTTATAGTCAAAATTCAGTCCGTTTGAAATTCAAATTCAAACGTTGAATTCACTGTTCTGCTCGTACTATTTTGTTGAAAAAGCTTGTCTTCTTCTTCTTTTCTTCAGAACGGCTTTATCTGCAGCATTAAATGCTTGATAGTACGACTATCAGCAAGGAATCAATTACTTGTTTAGTAAGGTTCAAATACCGATGTCAGCAGGGTAGTGTTGCTCTTTCAGCAACAGACTCTGTTTGCTGATAAATCAGCAAGAGACCTGTCCATCAGCAAGATAGCTAAGTCATCATACTTTGTCATATAGATTTTCACTTGACTTTGGCCACGTGCTGAAAGGTCATTGCTTACAACATCAAGAGTCAAATTCCTTTAGTACCCTTATGCAGATTTTACTTGAGTCTTCAGTCTTCGTAGTCTTCATCTGCTAAGTTACTAAGTGCCTCAATAAATTGTTTACACAACAAATACGTCATCATCAATCTAATACAAATACTAGGAATTAAAGCTAAAAGTCCTGCTGAAATTTTCCTCTTGTACAAGTGCGTTTCTAACAAATTTCCTATAGGCTTAAGAGTACTAATTTCTGGAATTAACATAATTTAGTCTTAATGAAAATGCTCATCAAAATTAACATCGGAATATAAAGAACACAAGAACTTTTCTCAAGTGATATGAATACCACTTGAGAGATAGCTAAAAGGCTTTAAAGACTTCAGTAATTGATCAATACTCATAGATTACATTGATGAACCATCAACTACTCAATCTTAAAACACAAGGTTAAAGGTGAAGATTCACCTACTGTTCTTCCTAGTTATAAACTGAAACACAGAATCCCAATACACAACTAAGCAAGAACTAAACTTATGTAAAATAGGAAAACTCAAATAACTATTCTTTAATGTTTCATGGAATTTTTCTGCGTAACTTTTTCCAAAGCTTTCCTTGAGTTTATATAGCAGTCTTCAATGGTACTCTGTTTGGAATGTTTTTTATTCTCTTCAGTACTCGAGATCTTGTCTTGATTGCTTTGCAGAGTGTCCTCCAAGACTATCCTTCTTTAGCAGAATCTTACACCTTAGGAAATCTTATTCTGCTGGAAGCTTCTACTTCACACGCCTCTCCAATTACTGCATAGATATTATTCTTGATATGCAAGACTCAGCAAAAACCTAGTTTTGTTAAGAAAAGGTAAAATTTCTAATAAGCCCAAAAGCTGCCAGCTGGTCACAAAACCAAAAGATAGCCATATATTCAAAAACCAACTGACATCCATGTACTAATAACCAAAAAGAGCACAGACCTCAAAATAAAAAAGAACAACCAGAGAGAGAGACCATTACTGATCTCCCCCTTTTTGTGAAGAAATCTGAGAATTCAGCAAGTCAAGTTGTTCATTGAGAACCCTAAGCTCCCCCTGCTTGTGCAACAACTGTTGATGTAGCAAATTTTTCTGAATCACCAAGAATGGAAGAGGTGTGTTACTTACTGACCCTCTCACAGCATCCAGAACAATTGTTTGGTCAACATCTTCCTCAACATTGTCAATGGGAGCAGAAACACCTGTCTCAGCAGCATGAGAAGGTTCATAAGGTAGATCCACCACTCGAGTGTGATGCACACCAGTGGTCAGAACAGAGGTGTGGATTGGCTGCAGAACAAACTTGTCAATTTTGACCTCCCCTTTTGGAAATTTGTATCCTGCTTTAGTGAGAACTCTGTAGATCAAAGAGGGGTAAGCCAGCTGATATTTCTTTTATTTGGCTATTCTTCTTACAATTTCCATGCCCAGATTGATGTTCAATCCCAACTTGAACTTGTACAATAACGCACCAGTCTCTGCAGTTACTACTGTCATATTCTTTGTTGGAATCCAGTTCCTACAGCACAACTTGTAACATACATTCATCAGGGAGGTAAGCTTAGAGATTGAAAGTCCAGTCTCCCAAGCTGTAACTTTTCCACCTGTGATTACCCTTGCGACCTCATTCGGCTTCTCCACACCAGTGAAGGATACATCAACCTCTTCACAGTCAGGTGATTTCAACAGAGTACTGATGACAGAAGGAGAGAAATCATACACCTTTTTCCGGAAAAATGCTTTACCAAACTTGGGATGATTAACCTTGCCAAAGTTTGGTGAGAGATTGCAGTAGAATTGTCTCACTGCAAGAGGGCTGTAGGCAGTCAATTTCTTCACAGATGACCAGAGCTTTCTTCTTCTAAGAAAATTTATGACTTTCTGATTCTCAAAGTCATCCTCCTTTGGAGCTTCTTCTGCAATGATGTTTCTTGCTTCAAATCTTTCCCAAACATCTGAGTCTTCCTCACGGTAGAACATGGTGTTGAAGCTAGGCCCCTCAAAATCTGATTCTCCCTCAGAATCATCCACAAGCAATTCTTCATCAGCAGCAGCATGCTCCATGCCTCCATCTACTTCCATATCATCAGCATCAACTGGGGCTTCATTGTCATCAGGTGTTGCAGCAGATGTTGGCTCAACACCATCATCTCTTGTAGAAATTCCTGCAAAATTTGGATCCGTACCTGCCTTGTTCTGTTGTATCACAAATTTTGCAGCATCATCAGAGCTTGCATCATCATCAGTGTGCGTCTCATGCACCACTAGATTTCTCTCCCCCTCAAGTAACCTTTCCTGGTGAGAGTCCATGGTGTCTGTCACAGTAAGCACAACCGGTGAGTCAACGATCGATGTAGATGTTGCCCCAGCATCCCTGTCTGGATCATCTCAGCATGTGGTCTAGTCTTTGATTTGGGCTTCCAAAATCTTTTGAGCGGAGTCTCCCAAGAGTAGTCAGACAAGGTAGGAGAAGAGGGATTAGGGTTTGTGGATTGTGGAGGTGATGAAGTGTGGGATGTAACAGGGGTTGCAGGTGTTTGCTTGGGTTGATCTGCCATTGTTGATCAGTGGATCTTGCAGAGAGGAGACGAAAGAGTGTAAAGGTGAAAGCTTGAGGTTTCTAGGGTTTCGAGAATTGGGAAAGTGAATGTGATGATTATCTAACAGCTAGTGGCTTTAAATAGCTCAAGGTATGATGTGATAATCTTGCCAAGTGGAGAAATTTGAACACACTTAAGATACTATCTTCAGTATGAATATGACCCTGTAAATCATGAAATATGATAACAAATATACAAAGAAAAATCTCCAAAAAGAAACGTCAAGCCAGATTTGAGAGTGAAAAGTTGAGAGGATTTTACTCAAGGAAATAGACTTGGTTACTGAGAAACCACAAAGAACTCAACAAACCCCCCTATTCTATTTCACCCCCCCCTTAATTTAACAAACCAAAGAAAGTAAACACATGAGGGCAGATCAAGACAACTGAAAGACTTCAAGATAAACACAAGATGTTAGCATAACAATCAAGTCAACAAAGGTTCTTTGTTGCTAGATAATGATCAAAGATACCAACCTCAAGACTCTAGAGTGTCTTTCTTTTAATTTTCATCAGGTCCTCCTTGGGCTTTGTAACAAATCCCATTGTTCATTAGGCGTGGCCTTGACACCAAAAAGGCGATTCAATGTAGTCTTAGAGAATTTGATCTTACTCAACTGAGATTGGATTATCTGAGAGGGCACAAATGACACACAAGAGTAGAAGAGAAGTGCAGAAGAGACGGGATGTTAAACAAGAAGTTGGGTTAACATCTCACGACACACTTTAAGTTCTACACAATACAGATACCAAGAGACCTTCGTAGGTTTTCAAATATTTGTTCATCCAAGGGTTTAGTGAACAGATCAGCAAGTTGGTTGTTTGTTTCTACATGCTCTATATTAATAGTCTCTGACTCAACCAAATCTCTCAAAAAGTGATGCCTTATGTCTATGTGCTTTGTTCGGGAATGTTGTACTGGATTTTTAGTTAGATGTATAGCACTTAGGTTGTCACATAAGAGTAATACAGAGTCACTTGTGAGGCCATAATCAGACAGCATTGATTTCAACCATAGTAATTGAGTTGCTGCACTTCCAGCTGCTACATATTCAGATTCGACAGTGGATAGTGAGACACAGTTCTGTTTTCTACTAAACCAAGACACCAGATTATTACGTAAGTAAAAACACCCTCCACTTGTAGATTTTCTGTCATTAAGATCACCAGCCCAATCATAGTCTGTAAATCCTAGGAGATTCAAGTTTGTATCCTTTGTATACCATATACAAAGAGTTACAGTTCCAGAGACATACCTCAGAATTCTCTTGACTGCATTCAAGTGGGTGGTTTTAGGCTTGGCTTGAAATCTGGCATAGACACACACATCCAACTGAATGTCTGGTCTTGAGGCTGATAGATACAGTAAGCTTCCAATCATTGACATGTACAATTTTGGGTCAACATCTTCTCCAGCACCTTCTCTGTTCAACTTCACTGTTGAGCTCATGGGGGTTTTCTTAGGTTGAGAAGTGTCAAGAACAAATCTTTTCACAAGATCGGCATCATATTTGGTCTGATTCAGGAAGAGACCTTCTGCATGTTGCTTGATTTGAAGTCCCAAGAAGAAGTTCAATTCACCTATCATACTCATTTCAAATGTTGTGGACATAGAATTGACAAATTTATCTAGCAAAACAGAGTTCGTTGCACCAAAAACAATGTCATCAACATAGACTTGAGCAATGCAAATGTCCTTGTATTTCCTTAAGACAAACAAGCTTCTGTCTCCTTCTCCCCTAGTAAAACCAAACTGTAGAAGGAACTCAGTTTATCTCTCATACCATACTCTTGGAGCCTGCTTTAAACCATACAGAGCTTTTTGTAGAAGGAACACATGCTTTGGCTTGAATGGATCCTCAAACCCCTTTGGTTGTTCTACATAAGCTTCTGTGTCAATATCTCCATTCAGGAAAGCACCTTTTACATCCATCTGGTGCAGATTGATTTTAAGGTAGCAAGCAATGGCAAGAAGGATCCTAATGGACTCTATTCTAGCTACGGGTGCAAAGGTTTCATCAAAGTCTATCCCTTCAACTTGGGTGTATCCTTGTGCAACCAATCTAGCATTGTTTCTCACTATCTTTCCATCCTCTCCAGTCTTGTTTTTGAAGATCCATTTAGTTCCTATGACATTTTTGTCATTTGGCCTGGGGACCAATGTCCATACTTGATTTCTTTCAAACTAATTTAGTTCTTCTTGCATGGTATTGATCCAATGTTCATCCACCATGGATTCTTTGACATTCTTGGGCTCTACATTGGAGACATAGAAAGTTACCTCATCCTTCTTATAAATAGTGGATACACAAGCACATTCTTTGGCCCCTTTTCCACCAGCTAGTGCTTTGAGTTGATTCCTTGTTCTGACTCTCTCACTAACATCACCAATGATCTGTTCAGCGGGATGATTATTTTGCACATTAGCTGAGCTTCCTTTCTGACTGGATCCTGTATCTTATCAGTGTTGTTGGCACCCTCACTTTCTTCAGCTGTGTCTTCATCCTTAGTCTCTTATTTTGCAGATTCATCTGTTGATGTGGTCTTCGATGTTGGGGTAACATCAGTAGTATCATCTCCCAAATCACCAATTTCTGCCAGTGTGTGAGCATCATTCTTCCTTCCAGTGATACTTAGAGTATCATCAAACACTACATTGAAAGTTTCTTGGATAGTTTGTAGTCTGAGGTTGAAGACTCGCTAAGCATGACTATTTTCTGAGTAGCCTAAAAATACTCCTTTGTCACTCTTGACATCCAACTTAGTCAAAATATCCCTGTCGTTTAGTATATAGCGCACACATCCAAACACATGAAAGTATTTTAGATTTGGCTTCTCCCCCTTCAGTATTTCATAAGGGGTTTGTTTGGTTCTTGACCTAAGGTAGACCCTGTTGATAATGTGGCAAGCAGTATTAAAGGCTTCACCCCAGTATTTCTTAGAAATCTGCATGGAACTCAACATGACTCTAGCCATCTCTTGTAAGGTACGATTCTTCCTCTCAGCAATCCCATTCTTTTGAGGTGTCTTAGGAGCAGAGAATTCATGGTGTATTCCTTTCTTGTCACAGAACTTTGAGAACTGGCTGTTTTCAAATTCTCTACCATGGTCAGATCTTATTCTTTTTATGGACTTATCATGCATGTTTTTGATCTTAGAGTATAAGGTTTTGAAAGCTTCAAAGGTGTCTGATTTTTCTTTCAAGAAGTAGACCCAAGTAAACCTAGAAAAGTCATCCAAAATAACAAACACGTACTTTTTACCTCCTATTGAGGCTACTTCCATGGCCCCCATGAGATCCATGTGGAGAAGATCAAAACATGCAGATGTACCTGGGTGTTGGGTATGATATGTTGGAGAACAATGTGCCCAACACGTGTTTGTTTTCCTCTCAAACACTCTTCATAGACAATCTTTCCATTCTGTGGTAGCTGCGGGAGTCCCCTTACTGACTCAGCCTTTAGCAACTTGTGAAGATGTCTATAATTGGCATGTCCCAACTTCTGGTGCCAGAGAGTGACTTCGTCCACTTTGGAGAGGTTACATGTCACTCTTTCCACAATCTTGTAGCAGTTGTCGCTCGATATTTTTCCTGTAAGAATGCATTCATCAGATTGATTAAGTACATAGCATGCATACTTGTCAAATTTAACCAGCATATCCTCATCACATAGGTGAATGATGCTGATTAGGTTTGCTTTGATTCCTTCTACAAGATAGACATCACTTAGCTTAGGAAAACCAGGGACATTCAGAACTCCTTTCCCAAGTATCTTTCCATGCGATCCACCACCACATTTAACAGATCCACTCTCAAGAGGCACAAAATTTTTGATATAGTGTCTAGATCCAGTCATGTGTCTTGAGCAGGCACTATGTAGATACCATTCACTAGTGATGAGCCTTGTGGCAGCCATAAGGCAGGTGAGATCATATGTTGGGTCAATTGTTTTGACAACATCTGTCTCAGCATGAAATAATTGTGCATCTTTTTGAGGAATATTAAGTTTCTGAGGATCACAACAGTTGTGCATTGTGCCAGGAATTACATCAAGTTTATTATCCTTTGTCCTTGAAACTTTTTCTTCCCCCATAAGGTAGCCTATACTCAAGTGATATGAAGAGATGTCTTTGCATGAACTGGCCAGACCTCTTTCCATATTCTGGGAGTTCTTGAGGTTATTCTCAGAATCCTTTTTGACAACAGAGTGACAATCAAACCTCCTTTCAAGCTTGAGAGCCATGTTTGGAGATTTTGACAGTCTGGTCATAAGAATTATTTCAGGTTTCCTCTAGCTGGTAGGTTTCATGGTTTGAGTGACAGATCTCTCCTTTGTGGCTGAGTAAATCAATCCCTTCGGAGTTTCTGTTACCCTTGCATTGTGTCTTTGACCAAACACTAGTGGAACAAGAATGTTCAAGTGTTCAGAAAACCTTTTTGCCAGAGGATCAAGAGTTTTGGCGACTCTAGATTCGTTTGTTTCCATCTCAGTATCAAGTCCAATCACTTACTGTGGAAGTCACAAGCTCTTGATGCCAATTGAAATAACCTACGGATCTAACTTGAACTAGATCTGAGATAGAGAGTAGTGTTGAGTGAGTTGTTTAGATAACAATCCCTAAAACACTACTGAATAACATAGTAAATTTAACAGCGGAATATAAAGAACACAGAACTTTTCTCAAGTGATATGAATACCACTTGAGAGATAGCCAGAAGGCTTTAAAAATACTCAGAGATTACAATGATGAACCATCAACTACTCAATATTAAAACACGAGGTTAAAGGTGAAGAATCACCTACTGTTCTTCCTAGTTATAAACTGAAACACAGAATCCCAATACACAACTAAGCAAGAACTAAACTTATGTAAAACAGAAAAACTCAAATAACTATTCTTCAATGCTTCCTGGAATTTTTCTGCGTAACTTTTTCCAAAGCTTTCCTTGAGTTTATATAGCAGTCTTCAATGGTACTCTGTTAGGAAAGCTTTTTATTCTCTTCAGTACTCAAGATCTTGTCTGGATTGCTTTGCAGAGTGTCCTCCAAGACTATCCTTCTTTAGCAGAATCTTACACCTTAGGAAATCTTATTTTGCTGGAACCTTCTACTTCACACACCTCTCTAATTACTGCATAGATATTATTCTTGATATGCAAGACTCAGCAAAAACCTAGTTTTGTTAAGAAAAGGTAAAATTCCTAATAAGCCCAAAAGCTGCCAGACGTGTGTGTACAGATGTTTACTCAACATGTACGAGACCAAGGAAATTTCAAAATCGAACGCATAGCCATAAATAAATATTGTATCATTAGTCAAATGAATAATATAATACATACTAAAATGTGATCTAAAGCATACATTGTCCATCATCTAGATTGTATCTAGGACATATATCTTTCAATCTCCCACTTGACCTAGAGCCAATCACTCATAGGTTTAACATCGACATTTCCAAAATGTTCTAAGTGTTTAGCCACACTTGGTGGTTTAGTGAGAGGGTCTGCCACGTTATCAGCCATGGCTACTCTATCTATGCATACATCTTTCCTAGCAATAAACTCTCTAATGAGATGATATATCCGACATATATGCTTATTCTGGTTTGTGGATCTTGGCTCCCTCGCTTGTGACACAACACCATTCTTGTCACAATAAACGGTAATAGGACTGCAATCCGGAACTTCCCTTAATTCCGTCAAGAATTCGGACAGCCATACGGCTTCGTTAAATGGTTCTGAAGCAGCAATATATTCGGACTCTGTCGTAAAATCAACAAGAGTCGCCTGTTTGCAACTCTTCCAGCTGATGGCTCCACCATTGATTGTAAACACATACCCAGTTTGTGACTTACGATCATCTGAATCTGATTCAAACCCGGCATCTGAATATCCCCGCATTTTCAACTCTTGTTGACCACCAAACACAAATATCAATCTCTAGTTCTGCTTATATAATTTAGGATGGTCTTTACTGCAGCCCAGTGCTTAGCACATGGATTCTGTTGGTGTCGACATGTAACACTTAATGCATACGATACATCAGGCATAGTGCTGTTCATTGCATACTTGATAGATCCGATTGCCGAAGCATATGGAATCCTACTCATGTAGTGTATCTCCTCCTCACTCGAAGGACAATCCTTCGGTGATAGGGTTACGCCATGCCTTGCCGGCAAGAATCCGCGCTTGGATTCTTCCACCTTGTATCGCTTAAGTATTTTGTCGATATAGGTGGTATGTGATAGCCCTAACATTCTCTTGGATCTATCCCTACAGATCTTGATCCCTAGAATGTAGTAAGCTTCACCTAGGTCCTTCATTGCAAAAGTCTTGGACAGCCAGTCCTTGATAGACTTGAGCATAGGAATATATAATTAATATGTCATCAACATATATAATTAGGAAGATAGTTCCTTTGTCGCTACGTTTCATGTAAACACATGGATCTTCTGAGATACTAATGAAGTCAATAGTTTTGATGGCTTCATCTAAGCGTAAGTTCCAACTCCGAGAAGCTTGATTTAATCCATAGATGGATTTCTGTAGCTTGCATACTTTGTTAGGATTTTCTTTGGATTCAAATACTTCCGGTTGTGTCATATATACATCCTCCTTGAGGTTTCCATTAAGGAAAGCCGTTTTGACATCCATTTGCCAAATCTCATAATCATAGTATGCACCAATTGAAAGCACAATTCGAATAGACATTATCTTCGCAACGGGTGAGAAGGTTTCATCATAATCAATGCCTTGTCGCTGATTATAACCTTTCGCCACCAACCTAGCCTTGTAGGTTTGTACACTGCCTCAGAATCAGTTTTCTTCTTAAATACCCATTTACACCCTATAGGTCTTGCACCTTTAGGTAAATCAACCAAGTCCCATACTTGATTGGTGTACGTGGAGTCTATTTCGCATTCCATGGCTTCTTACCATCTCTTTGAGTCAATGTCTGACATTGCTTCACTATATGTATCAGGATCGATAAAACTTGCAAAATCATTGACAAGTTCATCATCCTTGACCAGAAACTGAGTCATAGGAGCAACTCCTCTCAGTCTGTCGGACCTACGGAATGAGTCTTGTGTTTGCTTGCGAGAAGCTCTCTTCTTGTGAGGAACTGGGATTTCGGTCTGAACCGGGATCCCATTAAAAGCAGAACGTGGCCGACCGACTGAGCCAGGCGATCGAGTCACGCTAGTCGATCCGGTGGCGGGGAATCCCATGGATCCATCATGGGGTTCCCCTTGTACACTTGGATCAGCATTTGTAAATTCATCAGAATTTCTGTCAATGCTCCCACTAGCATGGACACCCATACTCTAAGGAATATCCATGCCAAGTGTACTCGACTCATCGGATTCTCTATCTTCTAAATTATTTTGTGCATTTTGATCTACATCTAAATATACTTCATTCTTTTCCAGATCATTGATAATGTATTCGTTCTCTAAGAACTTACCATTCCGTGATACAACAATTGTATGGTCTTGATCATGATAGAAGTAATATCCTCTCATTTCCTTAGGATAGCCTATAAAATAAAGTTTCTCACTTATCGATTTCAACTTTGTAGTCATTAACTTCTTGACATATGCAGGACAACCCCAGATCCGCAAGTGCTCAAGAATTGGCTTCCTACCAAACCATAACTCATATGGGGTTTTATCAATTGACTTAGATGGAACTCGATTAAGACTATAGATTGAAGTTTGTAGAGCATAGTCCCAAAGGTATATTGGTAGTGTTGAGAAAGTCATCATGGCTCGAACCATATCTAATAGAGTTCGATTCCTTCTCTCAAAAACTCCATTCATTTGGGGTGTTCCAGGAGGAGTCCATTCAGACTTGATCCCTTGACCCTTCAAGTAATCATGAAACTCGTGACTTAAGTATTCACTGATAGTAAATATGTAAGAAAATATCTCGAAGATAGCGCAGCGGAAGTTTAAAATTTTTCTTAACATACTTGATCATGCTCATGATTATATGTCACAGGTTGATACACTTACTGAATCGGATCAACCGGTAGTTCGTTCT
>JAQRGC012192610.1:0-12091 GCA_028659135.1 Plantago lanceolata
GATCCAATTTGCAAATGCCTCAAAATACCTAGTCCAACTAGGTATTGTTTTAGCACTAAAATCCAAGGGCCCGGCTGATGAGGGATTGTTAAATCCTCGGCCCATCGGGCTTTTCAAAACCTATCAAACAACCAAAAATCCGAGAAATGAGGGATTTCGGCTCCAAATCCCTTCGAAATGACACTTATCAAACACGCACTTATGCTCTTTGACTTCTTGGAGGATTTCAAAAAAATTCGGGCGTCTCGTGCTAACCATTTGGTAAACCATCTCTGTCATAACCATGACAAATAAGAAAGGAGGAGATATGAGATCCCTTGTAAGCCCAATTCTTTCGTAACAAGTCATTTATAAGTCAAACATATTCATTGACGTATGCATTATGCATATTCATTCGGAAATATAAAGCAAACAGATACCCTGTCTTACGCCTACTGCATATCCATTTGGATAAACTGGCGCCGGTAATCCCATATCCATTTGGATAAACACGCCCTGGTAATTAGAAAGCAAATCAGGAACCATAGTTCATAGTTCATGACTTTTGACATAAATATTGTACTTCATAATATTGATATAAAGTATTCCGAACAACTCCAATCTACAAAAATTTTAAGAAACTAGTTTGGCCAGAACTTATATATTTTCTATCGTTCTTCATCTATTATTCAATAAAAATAAAGATAAGAACTCAATTGAAGCCGAGGCTTTCATGAGAGTTCCATTGTAATTCAATGTACTTATACTGTGAAAAGATTTTTTGTTTCAGCTTGAGGGGTATCTCCATTTGAGCTCTCTGAAACTTCTAGCTTCCGTGGTTATTAATAATTGTTTATTATTATTATTATCGTCGTCGTCGTCATTATTAATTGCTTCGGTATTTGTATTTCACTGGCCATTCACTCTTGTTGTATTTTGAGATGATAATTGGTTAAGGCATGATTTAGCTACTCACACCGGTTGTACTCTTTTTTTCTTACGGGGTTTTATCCCATTAGATTTTCCCCGTAAGATTTTTAAGGAGGCAACGGTTGGGGATTCGCTTGGCCTAAATTATGTTCTAGGTGTGGTCCGGGATGTTCGGGAATCGGGTGTCTTTGTGTATACCTAGTACACAATGTACCCCTCTCTCTCTTTTTATTAATAAATTTTTTGGCTGTTTCCAAAGAAAAAAAAACTCTACAAGAAGAAGGATATGCTCAACGAGTTCGTC
This sequence comes from Plantago lanceolata, assembly GCA_028659135.1. Classification (NCBI taxonomy): domain Eukaryota; kingdom Viridiplantae; phylum Streptophyta; class Magnoliopsida; order Lamiales; family Plantaginaceae; genus Plantago; species Plantago lanceolata. Next base: position 1,214 of record JAQRGC012192610.1, read on the forward strand.
TCTTGAGGGACCAACTATTGAAAAGACAAAAAAAAGACCAACACAAACCCACAACACGCGTAGGTAATAAAATGATCCTAAATAAGTCATTAATTATTTTGTGTTGGTCTTTTTATGACCTTTATATAAGTTGTTTTTTTTTTAGAATTAGTAATGCTCAACTATGAATAGCGATTTTTTTCTCATTCTATATATTTAGAGTAAGTCTCATGAAAATCAGTATTTCCTGAACATTAGGAAAATTAACATTTTAATTAGTATAAACTAGAGGAGTGTATTCAACACTTAAGTAGAAAGGGTATTGACTTTTTTAATATATAGGAAAAGTTGATTTTCCTAAGATTTTACAATATATTTTATGTCTTGTAAGTTAAAGGCATTTATATGAAATGTATAATTAAAAGGAAAATGAATATAAAAGGGTAGAATGAAAGATCATTTAACTTTCTTTATAATTTAAGATTATCGATTTTGGTTCTTATTTGTAATTATTTTTATTTTCAAAGTAATTATTTATCCTTCACTGCAGTATTTAAAACAATAGAAAGTTAAAGGTAATATTAATATTTGAAAAGGGTCCGATAAGTAATATATAGTGGTGCATTATTATTTTTATTTTTTAAAGAATGGTCGGAGAAAAGTTCAAATAATCTTTTTCCTTCCTTTTCTATTCACATTCACATGAATCACATCAATAATTGATTTTTCTTTTTTTTACAAATCATGTAAATTTAGTTCCAAGCACAAGCGGTACTATATCACATGCTTATTGTTAGAAATAATGATAATACCTATCTATCATCATCATTTAATAAAATACAAATAAAAGGACTAGAAATGGTGGGATTTTTTTATGGCGCCGATGAAAAGAGTATCCAAAGATAAGCATAATATTAAGTCAAATATCACTATCTCCTTAATTTATTAACCACTTTATTACTCAACAACCTCTTGGCTAAATAATGCAGTGTCATACTATTGCATGCATAATCAAATTCCGGATGATTTCTTAACATCACACCTAACATTCATTAACAATCATTAGTATGATTATTCTCCTTAATTTGCCTAATATTAACATACTTAGCTTGAAATGTTAAAAAATTAAGTTAACCCAATGAAAAAAACTGAAGTAAGACTTACTCCGATTAGCATTAAATTTTGAGCAAGTCTCGCAGACCTTCTTGTAAGAGATGTGGAACATTAAAGTTCATTCAATTTAGTATACTTTCAACTGAACGAACATGAAATTAACATAACCTTAAACTTAAAGCTTAAAATAATGAAACAAGGAAGTGAAAGAAACGAGCAAAGGGGAGGTTATTCTGGTTCCATTTTGTCGTTATTGGCATGATTCAACAACAACAGCACAGAAGCGTTAAGCTCGATGGGGGCAGAAGAATAATTTCCAAATACGTCACGCCAATAAGATAACGAAAAGAACATTAACCCCATCAAAAGAATAATTAAGCATCTACCTTTACTTGTAAACAAAGCTACAAAGAAAATAAAACAAATAAAAGGTTGAAAGTGCATATAATTATACTACAAAAGGAGAAAAAAGAACAAAAGTATCCCAAAAATTAATAAATCATACAGTATTGTATATAAAAATCTAATACAATCACGACTCAGATCTCCCAAACTACAATCGTATAGTATAGTACAATAATGCCCGCATTCTTTGTTAGCATAATAATAAATTTGATGTTCGAAAAATAAATACACAAGTCTAGGATCAATTCAGAACCGAATACTACATTTGATTTTTTAAAAAAAAAAACGAATATATATATTGATTATAATGACAGGACTTAAACACTAATTAAATTTCAGTGTGAAAATAGAAAGAATTTTTTTTTTTTATGCAAAACAGATAAACCAGAAAACAAAAATGTCAAAAATGAAAAAACTAATAATAATACTGTAATGTGCAAAGATAGAAATGAGAGAAACAGAGATGGTTATCCCATTAATCTCAACTTCAAAACAGAACTAGTTAACTTAATTAACTTAAACAACTGTAATTGGATCTCTAATCCTAACTAAAGACTTAAGTACTCAGCTTAGAGTACGTACAGTGCAATAAACTGAAGCTAAATGCGGATAAAGTAATAAAACAGTAGTGCATATTATTCTTTTAGTTTGTAATATGATCAAACCATCAGTATGTTCTTCTCACAGAATCTTGATGGAACAGCAAATCGAGCCGAGAAAGAACGTGAAAGATCCTCCGCATCTGCGTTAATAGAACCGTGATCGAAATTCTGGGAATAAGAGTGCGGATCATAAGTGAACCGCATTGATTTTGAGCATCTGAACTGCATCCTTGTCTTCCCTTTCTTCAGCTTCCTCCATATAAACTGCCTCCAGAACGCAGCCTTTGATCTCGTTACCTGCATTTCGTATGACACGAACCGGTCGTAGTTTCGAGCGGAGCTGGTTCTTGGCCAGCAGAGTTGGTCACTATGCCATGTTTCTTGTTCCATTGGTGAAGTGGATCTAGTTAGAGACTTAAGTTTGGTGTGGGAGAAGAAAAATGGAAGGTATTTAAGGGTGTCAAACACAGAAGGCAGCTCTTCTTTTTGTGCGCAAAACATGCTTATGGTCCACTATAAGATAAGGCTATGGCACGTGATGACTCAACGGCAAGTTAAAGAAATATATAAGTATATTCAAAAGGTTCTATACATTAGCCTAATACAGATGAAATCATGTAAGAATCAAATCACATGGATGCGTATTCGGATACATCTCAGTGTATTATTGTGTACTTATAATTCATATAGACATGTCTTAGATACGTATCTCACATGCAACATGTTATAATCTAGACATTGATGCAGTTTGTATTCTAATGTACAGCACAAATGAGCTAAACTTCAATAATCTACCATGTTTCATACCATAGCTTGTCAAAATGAACATTTTCAATCTTCGTACGAAAGGGCAGAAAAGCACATGAATATACAAGTGACAAAAGAGGCGCAAACGAAATCTATGAAAGATAGAAAAAGAAACAAGTATTTGGTATCTGTTTTACTCTGAGGTCAGCATGTTGCGAAGTTTAGATCAGAACCAAGGAGGACAGAAAGGAAATAAAGTACAACAATTACAAGTATCAGCAACAGTTTAGATCTGCAAACGGTAGAATTTAGATTCACCTGGGTTTCATGATGTACAAAACGAGAACAGCGACAATTACTAATCTGGCCCCATTTTGGTATGCAAATCTGATTTCTTGCATCTTTGTTTCTGATTCTTGTCTATATGTTTATATGCAGTTCTTGTTTCGCCCTGACCAGAAAAAACCATGTGAATCAGGAGAGGTGGTGCATTATATTCCTGGAGAAGAAAGTGGATGTATAAGAAATGTTGTCAGAAATCATACTATCTCTTCTCAGTTCTCAATATTTGAGAAGTTAGAAGGCAAATGTAATATTAAGAGGAATCAGACTGTAACCTGAAGCAACAATGCCGTAAGAACAAATGACAGACGTGATAGAAGTCACATAGGGTAACCATATATTTCTTGTTTATCAAGCTCCAGTATTACACTCTTCATCAACTTTACCAACAGCCTCAAGAATTGACGAGTATGTTATGACATCATATTCAAACCCATTTAACTGCATCTCCTTCATTAATCTCGCGGCCTCTTCCAACATACCAGCACGACTGAGACACCCCAGAAGAGTGTTGTACGAGACAGCATCTGGCTTCATATTGGAAGTTTTCATCATTCTGAACATCTCTATTGCCCTCTCGGGCCCACCCTTTCTGGCCAAGCCGTTCAAAATAATGTTATGAGAGTTGAGGTCAGGGGTACATCCAGTTTCTTCCATAGATCGAAGCAGGGACTGAGCCTCTTCAACCCGCCCAGTCCTCACCATTGCTGACATTAGTGCATTATAAGCATAGACGTCCGGAGTGCAACCTAGCCTTTTCATCTCATTGAAAAGATCGACAGCCTCATTCACACGTCCGCATTTCCCAAAATTCTTTATCATCATGGCATATACACGACTGCTCGCGGACCCACAATTTTCATTTAGCTCTTTGAATAACTCAAGAGCAGCATCATAGCGCTTTACCCGACCAAGGTTGCTGATTAAGCTGCAATAGGCAGCTGTACATGGAAGAAATCCTTTTTCATCCATTTCCTCCAGGAGTTGCAGAGCTTTATCCAAGCTATTTCTCTTACAAAACCCATCGATAAGAATTGAATAAGTAAAAGAGCTAGGAGTGATTCCACTGGTTTTCATTTTCGTATACCATGATGTGATATCAGATAGTGGGGCTTTTGCTTGAAATAGGACTTTGATAATAGTATTATAAGTCACCACATTTGGTCTACAGTTCATTGACTCCATACCATCAAAAAGCTTAATAGCATCAGCCAAGCGCCCTGCTCTGCCCAAGAAATTTATAACATTGTTTATAAGCACAACATCGGGCTGACAACCATCCTTCAACATGTTTACGAATATTGAGTAAGCTTCGTCAATCCTATGAGCTGCACCAAGTCCCCTTATCATTTCTGTATACGTATATACAGTAAGTGGGCAACCAGCTTGTTTCATCTCTTGCACTAATCCTAATGCCGTTTCAACCTTGCCCATCTTGAAGTAAATACTCAGTAGGGTAGTATATATCTTTGCAGAGGGGTATAAACCATTATCTTTCATTTCCTCAAACAGCCTAATTGCAATATCATTACGGCCTAATTTGGCAAAAGAAGATATGAGAGAGCTGTACGTTACAGTGTCAGGGAAGCAGTTATCTTCGTTGCACATCTCATTATATAACTCGTGAACCTTCTCATGATGACCCTCTTGCATCAGCATAACGATTAAGGAATTATATGTGGTAGTTGTTGGTTTGCACTTCCGATTTTTAATCTGATAAAAGACAGAGAGCGCTCTGCTGACCATCTTTGCCTTCCCCAGAACCCTGACTATTTCAGACAAATCCATGGGAGAAATGGGGCATGAACTCCTGACCATTTCTTGCATTATTTTCCACATTCCACCAACCAACCCTGCTTCCTCAAGGCAACATATCAGAGCCATATAGGTACTAAAATCATGCTCGAAATGCCTTCTCTTCCCAGCCCACCTGAAGAACTGCAACTTCACATTAACATCCACATCCACTTGTAAAACTTCACGAACCAACCTATGGTTAAGCTTCAGTTTAAGAACCTCAAAGGCCTTTTCTGCATCAGGACCCCATTTAAATATCCTTAAAATCCTTATAAACCTTTCATCAAGTATTCTCCCCGAGCTGACCTTCCTTAAACCGGAAGGTCTTACAGGAGGTGGTTTATCATCTATTGGAGGTCCCAATCGGAACATTTCAACAATCTCTTTCTCTGCAGAATAAATAAGTAAACACGTTCACGTGATCATCTAAAAACCCCATCATAAACTACCTACTAGCATCTAAACATCAGTAGTAAATTATTAACCAAATGACAATCGCAAAAGAAATCATTAGTTGATAGGGAACAGAGATAAGTTTCACCTGTCTGCTTGATTCTGGCAAATAAGCAAGAACAACTGTGTATTCCTCGCTTCCCTAAACACGTTGCATCGGTCAGCATTTTTCGTTGAAGCCCCATACCTCAGGCTAATAATACGTTTCTGCAGCCATGAAAAAATCACATTCATTCAAAATTCTTGCATACTATGTTCCTACTAGAGTACCATGAAAAAGTGAACTAACAAATATACATACACATGATTTGACTGCATTGTACTCTACATGGTTTAGGGAAAATACATTCAGATGAGCTTTTATTTTCTTGAAAATATAGCCAGCAAAATTTGATCTAACCCAGAAAAAGAAAAGCTCAAGAATCAGTTCTGAACAAGAACGTATAAGAAAAGGTGAGTTTTTGCAAGAGTTGAGTGGGGAATTTTGTCAGTCACCTGGTGAGCAATATGGAACGAATAATTTCCAGTAAAAATTGTGAAAGAGACGCAATTAAATGATTCAAAAGCAAACAAACAGACAAATGGGCAATGTTCGTAATGGATTACTTATAAACGGAGTGAATCGAGCGAACAATTGATCGAGCAGAAGCAGTGAAGAAACTGGAAACCTTGAAATCAAAACAATTCTGGGCTAATTACTGTGACAATACGACTCGAATTAAGAAGAACTTAAGCCCACAATTCCACGAACTAATAAGAGAAGAGGAAGACATATGAGCTCGCCAGCTAGGAGTCTTGGACAGTAGTATTAGGCTTCGTTTAATAGAAATTGAACTGAATATAGTACAATTGGAAAGTTGGAATTAAGTTGAATTGAACATAGATTTACGGGTCAAACTGGTCCAAGAAAACTTATCACTTTTGTCCGGCGCTAATAAACTTTTATAATTTTTTTTCAATTACTTGTCTACTGCAAAGTAAATCCGAGTATGATTTATTCGTAATAATTTTCGATTTCAATGTTTGAGAGATCGTATACAAGAATGCTTTTTTTTTTGAGTAGCGTATACAAGAATGCTCAAAATTTCAATTTCCTAAATTTTAGAAAATCTCAAAGAATCATAATTCTATTTATTGGAGCCGTCATGAACAGCAAATAAAAATCTTACTGTAAGAGCAAAAACGAAGTTCTGCCCAAGAAACTTATAGCATGCTTATAAGACAAATTTACAATCATCCTTCAACATGTTTGCTATTATCGAGTAAGCTTCGTCGATCCTACCAAGTACCAACTGCAACAAGTCCCCATATCAATAGAGCAGCAGTTGATACAACAAAAGGATCACACACACACAGTATGGTTGATTGATATCTTCAAACAAACATACCTGCACCTCTAAACTGCAGACACAAACCTTATGTATCCCATATTGACAGAAAACATGAAATTAGTAGTACAACACCATTTAAGTTGAATAAATCTCAGTCTTACAAAAGACCCTGCTAAATAGCAATCTCTACACTACAAGTCCAACACAACAACATCACAACACGAATAAATAGAACGGAACATGTTCAAGCAAACGGCAGCAGCAAAGACAGATAAATACAAGATTCATATGGTACACCAGCTTTAACACTCAAATCTCCAACACAAGGAAGTGCAAGAGCTTGACATCCAAACTCACAGATGACAAAGGGGTTACTTTCCCAGGATCATATTGTTATCACAGTCTCACCAATAGAGAAAGTTTGAGTCTCCGTTTGTGCTTGGAGTTCTTCCATCTCTTGATCCTCCATGGCCTCCAAATCATCCTCCAGATAATCTTCATATGTGTTGCGGTCCCAGTTCTTGAACTTCCTCTCATAATCATCTTCATACCTTGCCGAGATTCGGTTATTGTAGTGCACATAAACAAGAGACTCGGCACGGTCAGAATTGAATTTATTCCTTTTAGCATTCTCCACAAAGCTATAAGAGCTCAAGTCCCTCCCTGCAACAGAACTGGTGATGCTTTGAGACAACACTTTAATGGCCAGTGCGTAAAGGTGAGGTGCAGATACGCCATACAGGTTCCACCACTCTAATGGAGTCATGTTTTTCCTATCCTCAATAGCTTCAGGTCTTCCAAAAACTCCTCCATCGCTGGTGAAGTCACTAAGTTGCTTTCGGATGGCTGATGCATCCTGCGCAGTGGAGAGTTTGCTGATAGCGCTTAAATAAACACCCTGCACGAATGGATCTGCATGAGGTTTACTTCTTTTCGCTCGTCCAGGAACGTTGGATTGCAACCATGCATCTGAATAATATTTAGGATTGAGCACATAGGAGAGCATAATCAGAGGAAAATTTGCTTTATCCAATCTTTTCGTGACCAATCTTTCAACTTCTGAAATCATTTCCGGCTGGTCCAATCCCTCTTTGATGGAAACTACCATCTCTTCCATTTTCTGATACACATCACCAATCGCAGCTGTGTCAGAATAACAATACTGAATCATCTTTCCAATAGGCCTTGTGAAAAACAGCAAAAACTCCAGATCCTTCCAGAACTGGTCGTCCTTTAATATCGATTTGGCAGTATCATGTGACAACATGGCCCTTGAGTTTCCTCTCAGCGACTCCCATACATCATCATCCGAAACCATATTAATCAGAATTTCCTTCAATTTGTAAAGTCGTTCCATTAACACACATTGGTGGCCGTACCTTGTTGTTTTAACCTGAAGAACTTTCAAAGAAGGGAATTTTCTGAAAATGTTCACCATCAGACTGTGGTTTCTTATGAAATTGCCCAGTTCTTCGACCTTCTCATAGCACACCCCAATAAACTTCATAGAATCCTCTGCTGACCGTGCTATATCTTCCATCAAAAGGCTCAATGTGTGGGGCATACAAGGGGACCAAAACACATGGGGCAACTTCTCCGTGACGATTTTTCCAGCAGATTGACACCACGATGTGTTATCTGTCAAAATTTGCACGACGTTGTACTTTCCAACAGTTTCAACCTGTTTTTGTAGTACTTCAGCAACGAACATAATGCTCCTCTCCTCCCCACAAGCATCTGTGGCAGATAGGAAAGAAGGCTTGCCTGCACAAATAGCAAAGGTGTGGATTAGTGGTTGCTTCTTGCTCCAGCCACTAGAGACGATGGAAACCCCATACTGAGACCAGTCTCGCTTTGAAATCAACAATTGATTATCCACAGCCGTTCTCTCCTTGTCCAACAATGTGGTCTTAATTTTTTCAGCACTTGGCGCCTCGTACCCTCTAGGAGCTTCATTAATAGCTCTAACTGCATCCTTCCAAAATGGGGACCTTGCCGCATTAAAGGGGATTCCACAACTATAGAAAAATCGAGCAACCTTTGCATCCGCATCATCTCTTGCAGATACCTTGAACATATCCTTCACGCTCGCCACAGATCGGCGCTTCCCATCAGCACTCTGAGAAACAGGAGCTTCAGTTTGTTTCCTTTTCCTCAAAACCCCTCCATACATATCCCTTGCATCTTCTTCTTCTTTTCTCAAATCCTCCCTTTGGGCAGGTGACAGTTTTGAGCAGAGAATAATTCCCGGAGTCTTCTCACCTTTTTTCACACCAATCAAGTGCGCTCGAATACGAGAATACGATCCTGTGTAAGGATCCGCTCTGCAACCAAAGTTGCATATCCACTTGTTATCCCTTCTATCCCCAACTATCGCAACATACCTCCTCAACGGAGTAGTGCTGAAATCGTCATTCGCCACTGCGACAGGTAGTGCATCTTCTTCAGACTTGATCATTGCCATACTTAATCTGAAACAATAAGCATAATACCATACAGTATATTAGCAAGCAAAAAAATGTAAAGCTATATGGCATGAAAAATTCTCCTACATGATACTACTGAAAGTGAAACCATCACAATAAGCCTGTCCTGGTACACATTATTTGGCTCGGTTTTCGGGGACTGAGAACAATGCAATTAACAAAAGGCTACAGAGCTGAAAACTATCGACTTACAGAGTACTATACTATGTACTGATGTACAGTTAGTTATATCCAGTCTGGTGCAAAAAACAAATCTATTGCTCAAACAAAAATAGAAAAAGCAACTAAAATGATAAAAAAAAAAAAAAAAAGCAAAAACTAAATCTCTTGCTCAAAACAAAAAAAAATGATTCAATCATTTCAATTTTGGGGTTTAAATGTTGAATTGATGATATCTGGATAGAAAATTGACAATCTGACACAGATCTGGTATACAAACGGATTAAGAAAGCTGAAAATCCCCAATTTAGTAAACCCTAGCTAATGAAATTATCGAATAAAAAACTTGAAGTGCATCTAAGAAACAGAGCATCAGCGAAAATTAGTGCGGCGAGAGAAATAAAGATCGGAAACTTACTGAAAATAGCGGATGAGGCGGTCGGAGAGAATGAGAGAATACCCAGAGCTTGGCGAACCGAATTGAAACCAGATGTTTTTCGTTTTGCTGATAAGTTCGTTTTGCTGATAAGATAAAAGAAAGATGACGGATACGAACTAGTCGTTTCATTCAGAAGCTCCCTACAATAGGACGCTGACACGTGTCATGGATAAGCCTACGGTATTTTCGAGGTCCGGTAATATCACGTTTCCTATAAACATAGCACAACCACCGCATTTATGACGTTATGAGGTAGTCTCTATCTACTATTCACGTTGCTATTTGAGATTGTCAATATAAATTTCCCCTTCCGTTATAGACTACTCGGTTAAATTATTGTCAATCTATCTTAGGCAGGTCGATTACATGTACTAACCAATTTTATCCTTGAACAAGTTCAAAGACTAGGGAACATAAGGGAGTAGTTCTTGTGTTTGTTCAAGATCAAATTGAAACTGAGAAAATGAATGAAGGTTTGCATTGAAAAATGTGAAGTGCAAGTTACAGTGGAATATTACACAGATAAAAATCGAAAATTTGGAGAAGAAGAAGTGAGTTTTAGAAACTCTACATACTTGCTTTATATAAGCAGAGTATGTAATTAACAATCTAACTGTTTTTTTTAACTAATTCGAGTGTACTACATTTATACGGAAACACGACTTTTTTCAGCGTATATATTTGTTCATCTATGCACCTTTGATTTCTTCTCTTCTATTGCAACATTTTCAGCAAATGTATAAGTTTCCTTTGATGGAAACTTACCAGCTTTGAGACAAAGGGATCTTCTAGTAGTGGGGATACGAGTTTTATAGGCATCATCGACTAGTAATATTGTATTTGCCAAGTTTATAACTATTTTTTATTTGGAGAGCTTGCAAAACAAAATAGACCATCGCGCTAAAACATTGACTAATAAAGACACAAATGAAGCTGTCACTCACGATTTGACAAAACTACAATATTGTATTTGCCAAGTTTATAACCATTATTTGGAAAGCTTGCGAAACAAAATAGACTATCTC
>JAQRGC012192940.1:0-16279 GCA_028659135.1 Plantago lanceolata
AATAATAAAAATAAAAATAATATTGGTTGTTGAAAGATCAGGAAAACCAACATCAACAACACTTCACATTTCTATATGCAAAATTTGAGTTTTTTAGTTTGGAGATTTTTCGAGCACATAAATCAAGTTAATTCGAACTTGGTAATTTTTCGAGCTTACGAGCAAGCTTGATTTCAACTTTGGAGTTTCAAATAGTCAATTTTAGAAAATTAGAAGCTTTGAATAGAAGATATTTCAAATCGAGTTCAAACCCGAGTCGTGAGGCTCGGTGGAATTCGAGCTTGGACAAAATAATGCCTAATGAGCTGAGACTATACAAAGCCGAGCTCGACTCGTTTATACCCTTATTATATTCATGTTCATGGAAAGAGTGAGTTAGGGTAATAATATTATCTAAACCATTTAAAATGTTTAACAACTAATTTGTGCACGATATAATAAGAAATTTAGAGAAACTATTATCAATCTATATTATGTTTTGGTCTAACAATTCACTCGATCGATATTGTATTGATTTAAATCGAATTTGTAATCTAAGTATACATTTTATCTTTATTTGAATTATTTTAATAAAATTTATTGCAATTTGCTATCACTTTATTTTGCAAAACTAACTTATAAAAAGATTTTGGGTTTTCGTAGTACTAAATATGAATATACTGTAAAAAAAGAAGAAAAAAAAGAAAAGAAAAGAAAAGAAAACGTGGCAGATACAGGAGGTATAAATGGGAACGAGAAGCCAAGCCTACAACTTTTGCGTACCCCGTTTTTCAGCTCAGGCCAAGCTACCTTCCATTTCTACCCCTGTCTCCACCACCCATCGCCACCGTTAAACCCTCGCCGGAATGTTCCAACCCTCTCTCACCCATCTAATCTCCATCCGATTCTCCCCGTAATCGATAAACCCCAAAATTATCAATTCGCCGTATCAATTTCCCGATCCAAAACCACTCTTCATCACTCACACAGCGGACTGTGCTTTTCTCGATTCGCATCGGTGGTTATTGATTGGTAAATTTTATTGCCGTCGACCGAAAAATGGCGCTGGGGGCTTCCGACTTACCGGCGATATATGCACTGCTCGGTAACTCACTGAGCGCTGACATCAATCTCCGCAAGCCGGCGGAAGATACCCTTGCTCAATTCGAGAGTCGGCCTGGTTTCTGCTCTTGCCTTATGGTATTGCTGTTGTTGAACTTTCATATGCATTGCAACTGTTTGTCATTTTAGCTTGGACAAGTTTTGTTGTTCAATTGATGTTAATTGTTGTACTTGTGTGATGTTTACAGGAAGTTATTACTGCCAAGGATTTAGTGTCACACACTGACGTGAGATTGATGGCGTCTGTGTACTTCAAGAACAATGTCAATCGTCATTGGAGGAACAGACGCGATTTAACGTTAGTGACTTGATCCATTTTCCTGCATTGTGCTATTCTCATACCAATTGTTTATTTTTTGAGAAAGGAAACGTTTATGATCAATTAGTGTGTGTTGTTTGGGTATATAATGAGGTAGAGTGAATTTGTTCTTTGCTTTCTGCTAAATTGTTTATTAGTGAGTTCTTAGCTATACCAATTTGAACCCAAGAGCATAAATGAAACCGTAAATCATATGTATCTTATCTTATAATTAGTGTTATCACTTCAGCTGGAAGACCCATAGGGCATTGATGTTCATATATGTGGATGAAATGATTAGTTTGGATTGGTACGTTGTTTGCATCACATGCTTACTTCAGATTAGGGCTTACTGATTTGTAATCAATAGTTTAGTTTATGAATACTATAATAGCCTCAACTAGTGGCTTTTTATTGTATTATACGGATATATACAACATAACATTCGGAGCCATGGTTTGTTAGCACTTCAGACCATGGATTAAGGGTTTGTTTCCTTGGTAAAAAAATTTCATACCTTATAAAGCGGATAAGTAATTTTGAGAATTACAATTATATTAAGTTGTTTCCATGTTGCTTGAGCAAAACAATTAATACATTTAGGATTTCTTGTGGAAGCATTTTGGGGAGTGTAACCCATTAGTGGCCAGGTTCAGTGGGATGGTATGTCTCGCTCTGACTATGAATTTTTCAATTCCCTTTCTATAATATTATTTGAGGTTCTTGGATCAGACTAAAAATTTTGGTGTACATATTTACATCATGAATAGCTTTTCCGTTTTAGCATATTCGCCTGGCAGTACTTGTTGAAGAATAACCTATGATTGTTGGAACTCATATTGTCCTCCTACGGTTTGATGGTAATCTTATTTTTTAATCTATATACCACATGATATGGGAGCGATAAAATTTAATAATTTGAACATCAAAAAGCTATGCACACTTGAAAAACCAACAGAGATTGTTTGTCTTGTAGTCATGGGCTGGGTAATAGTTTTAGCAGGAACATGTGGTGGTGGAGAAAAACTCAGAATAGTGAATCATGTTGTCTAATACATATATCTATTTAGGGTTCTGAACTCTGTACCAGGAGATCATTGGATGGTGCAGTGAGGGTAGTTTGTGTGGCAATGAGCAACAGTTATCATGGTCTTTAAGTGCAACTATGCGGTTGTCCATTAATTAGGGATAGAAGGTGAAAGCTGATACTGGTGATGGTGGATAGATAACGATGATTAATAATTAGTGGAGATGGATAGAAAAGAGATGTTTGTACCTGCCATATTCAATATGATTGCCATTGTAATTTGAACTGCTGTTGCATGTACCCACCTTTTTTTGTCTGGTATATTGTAATTAGTTTTAATTTTCGGAATGCCTGTAACCATTTTATCATTTATATGTTGGTCTATAAATCCCACACCATGAAGTGCTCTCTGTAAATTCCCCACATATCCACAGACATACTTGATTGTCCCAAACGTTCAACTTCTTGCAAATCTTGTTGCTGTGCCTTTATTCTACATTCACTTGCACAGACTCCTTTCAGCTGCTTCACATATCTTTATTGATTTTGACTGTCCTGCCACATGTGACTGTACAATATGTTAAAGGGTGCTTCTTGTAACTGAACCTGGTTTGACCATTTTATCTGCCATATTTATATTCTCGAGTTCTTCAGCTCAAAAGTTGAATTTTATGCTTAATCATCTCCTTAACCTAAAATTTGTTTTGCATGATTCTCCGTAGGTAAAGCAGTAAGCAGGATTTTTATATTTTCCCCGAAAAATTATTTGTAATGTTTGTTACTTAATCTTGTGGAACATTTCTGTTAGTGTTGGCTTCAGGAGTCCATTAATATTATTCTTTGATCACTCTGACGTTGTACTTCCAATTATAATGTGGATTTTTGCTTTATGCAATTTGAAGCAACACATCTATATTTGTAAATCTTCAAAATTTGGTGAAGGTCTAGATAATAGACCAAGAAGACTAGCTCTCATCAGGAGCGAGCTTTACACCCGAAATCTGTAACTTTTAATGAGCATTTTCTCATTGAAATAATGACACTGCATTACCATTGTTTTCATTTCTCTTAATGTTAGTGTCGTGACGTGTCTAATATCCCATTGGCACTGCTAAATGTTGTTGAAAATTGATGCTAACATAGCTATTAAAAATTGCTGTGCAGGGGAATCAGCAGTGAAGAGAAACTGTATTTGAGGCAAAAGCTATTGTCACACTCAAGAGAGGAGAATTATCAGGTTAGTTCTTATGCAGCTTCTCGGAACTTGCTTCATTGTAGTATAATTATTTATGCTTTTCTACCTGAGTTTTACTAATATTGTTCTATTGCAGACTTATTGATACAAGTATGAATGTGAATTTCTTTTTGTGGCCTTCTTGCTACTTTTAATAATCATAAAATTTCTTCTATCCGATACCCTTCCTCTATTCTGCTGCATTTTTTTAATGACAGGTTTCTTTTACAGATTGCTCTTACATTGGCTGTACTGATCTCAAAAATTGCTCGCATAGACTATCCTAAGGAATGGTATGTTCATGTGTGTCAGTAAAAGCAACTTGCTTATGTATGCTGCTTCCCCTATGCTATTTCTTTATTGCTTTGCACCAGATCTCATTGATGGAGATATTCTTTTTAGCTCCCTGTTGGAAGGCACTATATTTGACTATCCACTGGCCGTTAAGTATTTACCTGCACGCTTACTAGTGGTGTTGATGACTTGATGTGTTGCTATAATCTAGGCAGGTTTACTGTAGTACTGTTATCGGTTGGTTTCAGCATGTTCACCCAAGGCACGCATAATTTCTGCAATGCTTGCATTTATTTGTCGCCAACTCGCCATAGATTGGAATAGAAATTTTCATTATTGACACATGTAAATCTGAGAGAATAATGCAAGTCTTATTATACCACAAGGCTTTCCTGGGCAAAAGTGGATTTTTTTTTTATTTTTTATTTTACCTCTTAATTTAACACCAGCTCGTCGAGATTTGCTTCGAGCAATTTCAGCCACTGATTCTTTCAGTGGTTGAACTCTATCGTGTAATTCAAGGTTTAGATTGAAAGCAATGAAGAAGGGTGTCTGCCATGAAGTACCACACACTAATGCCTCATTTGGAAAAAGAAAGAGAAAGGCTGTACGTATGAGCTCTATGTACTACTATCAGCTACCAGAACTGAAAAATGGCTCTAGAAAATGGACACGATCACTGTTCTTATTCTCTCCTTCATGTTATATTTTGATGTCAACGAAAATTTCCTGATGAGGTGGCCTTCGTGTATACAGTAATTACGTGTTCAGTAAATTATTATTACTGAAAAATGGCCTTGATTATGTCAATCCCCCCTCCCCCTCTCTGTGCTTGGATATTATAATGTTAAACAAAATTTCTAGACTACCGGGCTAAGGAAGACTCAGTGAGTCCAACTTTTTGCAAATTCTAGTTTTGTTTCAGCTAAACCATTTGAGTTCATATTTGTTTTGGTACTTGACTTCTTGAGTCTTAAACAGAGAATGAGTTAACCATCTTCTCTGAATCGTATTCAAATATTTAACAGTTATTCTTAGCATCTTATGCAGTGATGGTGTGCGCTATGTTTTAATTGTTGAATTCAATTTTGCATGCAGGCCAGACTTGTTTTCTGTGTTGGCACAACAGCTTCAGTCTGCAGATATCTTAACTTCCCATAGAATATTCATGATTCTTTTTCGGACTTTGAAGGAGTTATCAACCAAACGTCTCACGGCCGATCAGAGGACGTTTGCTGAGGTACACACGTTAGAATATTTATTGTTTCTTTGCACAATTTATGTCTACTTATGGTTATTTTTTGTTTGTTGGCTGATCTATTAAATGACATGATTATTTCATATGCTTAGTTCTTATGTAAAAATTGCGATTTGATGAAGAAAGAGTCCAATGTGGAGTTAAATCATTCTATGATTGTGTACATCTGCTGTAGGAGATAGGTATAGTTTAAATCTTTGCCTTTCTCTCTGATAGTAATGTTATATAGCATGTGTCCTACAGACTACAGTAAGTGTTGCAGAACAAGGCATCCCTGGTGTTTATAATATTTAAGGTTTCGGCTATATTGTAGTTCTATTACTCGGTACTATTCACCCAGAAGCCTAAATATATTCGTAGTCACCGGTTTTTTAAGCCGAAAATGTGCCATTATAGGTGCTGTGTATCTTATTAGAATGTTAGTATCATTTTATAGATTAAAATTTTTGAAGGGGTGGCACCTAGGAAGCACGGAAAGGGAAATGAGTACCAAAACGGAAATGAGTTGGATATGTGGAAACACCAAAATTCAAAATGTAGGAAACAGAAATGTGTATGTTTGATTTTTTATATTCTTGAATAGATTTAATGTGTAAAGCATTATTTATAAACTTGTAAGCACATGAATATTAGTATATTAGTATAATCAGATTACGGATATCTTACAAAATAATATTTAACATGTATAATTTGTGTATGGATTAGAGAGGTAGTGTCGGGTCAAACATATTGGAGTAGTAATTATAGTACTATTGAGTGGAAGTACTATATTTGAATGTATGATCAGGTACAGTACTATAAAAGACAGACGAAAATAATTATGAGACAGTAATAAAAAATTTGTAAATAGCCAGGAAAAGACTCGGTCACGGTTTTGTCATGTTTCCTTTTCGGAAACGTATGCCCGGGAAACTTCAATCATTTTGGCGTTTCCGTGCCTCATAGGGTGGCATACATGTTTAATTGCCCTGATTGCTACTGAATTATCTGAATCTGCGTAATGATTTCACTTTGTTGTTGAATGTGTTTTTTTAAAACTAAATTTGAAGGCTTACATTTCTTGTCCACTGAGTATGTTCACGGTTGCTCATTTGGCAGATAACAACCCAATTCTTTGATTACAGCTGGCACCTTTGGCAGACTGATATGCAAAGTATTTTGCATCGTTTCTCGGTGCTTTCCCAAAATTCTTCTGACTTGAATCAGGATGATATTTTCTTAACATGTGAAAGATGGTTTCTATGTTCAAAGATAATTCGTCAATTAATAGTTTCTGGCTTCCAAAGTGATGCCAAGTCTGTACAGGTAATATTTTGAGCCCCGGCTGGTTGAAATTTATGAGCTATTCTAGGCTATATTTCTTTTTTCTTCTGAATTATGTGGGGTTTCAAAAGAAAAGAAGAGAATAAATGATTTTTTCCTTACCAGGCTATATGAGTTAACATATTTATGGTACCGTGTAGGAGGTGCAACCTGTCAAAAAGGTCTGTCCTGTTGTGTTGAACGCGATCCACTCCCTTCTGCCATACTGTGAGTTTCTTTTTTCCTGTTCTTCTTTTTGTTTGTTGCCCATTTCGTTTCTAAATTTACACTCTATGATATACCTTCCTTTGTTAGCATTTAGATTTTGTGCCGATTATATATTGTTCTATATTCTATGCACACACTGCCTGTATCAAATCTGTATTTTTTACGCAATTTACAGGATATGTGAATTAATGTGAGTAAGAGTTATCTGAATACAACTTTTTTGCATGTGATTTTTATTTCCTTTCCAAAGCTTCCACATGAAGAAGAATCTTTTGTACCATCTCAAGTCGAATTGACTGCACCATCCATCTATTATTTGTATGTGCATAGATCTTACTGGAAGGATACAAATTTGCTAATTTTCTGTTTTTATACAGATTCGTCTTTTCAAGAGAAACACCCAAAACTCTGGGATTTCCTTAAGAAGGCATGCATCAAGTTGATGAAGATTTTGAATACGATTCAGCACAGGCACCCTTACTCATTTGGTGACAAAATTGTACTTTGGCCTGTGGTTGATTTTTGCTTGAATAAGATTACGAACCCCGAGCCAGAAATATTGTCTTTTGAGGAATTCTTAATTCAGAGTATGTCGATGATGAAATCTGTTCTGGAATGTAAAGAATACAAGCCAATTGTGACTGGGCGTGTCATGGATGACAACAGACTCACCCTTCAGGAGATGAAGAAAAATGTATCTAATACAGTTGCTGGTGTCTTAGCTTCTCTGCTGCCAAATGAACGTGTTGTGCTACTATGTAACATATTAATAAGAAGGTAAGGTTGAAGTCATCCAGGCAATGTACTCTTGTTTTTCTTTCTAAATCTAAACGTAAATCACCAGGAAAATGGATGCTTCAATAGGTGATAAAAAATGTAATAGTGGGACTTGGACCCTCTATGTCACCTGTATGTTCATCTTTATTCTTTTGTAAATTTTCATAAATAGTTTACTTGGCAACTCAATGTGCTCACCATCCTTTTATCCAATGACTTGAAAATTGCCACTACCCCTCATATCTAGTCACTTAACATGCCATTCTAATTCTTGCACTGATGTTGCTTGTGCATGATTTTAGGGTAGAATGTCTGTTCTATCCAAAAGGATAGTTGAAAGGAGGTAAAGGTGTGCACGCATAGGTAATGGAATATAATGCCTGTGATATCAGCCATAGATATTCATTAATTTCATATTTAATTCAGCTGATTGCCTGCACCTTTTCTGCAAGGGAAATGTGAGTGTGTAAATTCCTGATACCTAATCATTAAAGAGGAATTGTCTTTATTCAAAACAAACCTGTTACCGTATTAAACTTCTATGTGTCTAAGCTATTTATACATTGATCCATCTCCCTTAATCCCCAGTGTTTACATAGTCCATGTGTAACAGTAAGAGCACTTGCTAATTTCTCGGATGACACCGTCTTTCCTTGAATTCTGTACAATTTATTTGCTTTCTTAACTGGAACTAGCTGCCCCATTATTTTATGTTCGGGTTTCATATTTAGTGCAGCCGGTGCCCTGGTTGTCATGGGCCTCACAGTATACATGTGATTTGAATCTGCATCTGCCATCTCTGTTTTGACTTCCTGGTTTTAATCAGTATACATGTGACAACATTTACTTTTTCTTAAACAGGTATTTTGTTTTAACGGCAAGTGATGTGGAGGAATGGTACCAGAATCCTGAATCTTTTCACCACGAGCAAGATTCTGTTTTGTGGTCCGAAAGATTAAGACCATGTGCTGAAGCCTTGTACATTGTTTTGTTTGAGAACCATAGCCAAGTAAGTTACAAAACTTTCTGGTTGTTGGTGATTGTGAGTGATCTAGATGTTGCTCTTGCTTATGTTAATCATTTTAATTTTCAGCTGCTAGGTCCAGTTGTGGTTTCCATTCTTCAAGAGGCAATGAATGCATGCCCTTCTTCTGTTAGTGAAGTGAATCAACCGTTGCTTCTTAAAGACGCTGCTTATGGTGCTGCTGCATATGTCTATTATGAACTTTCAAATTTTCTCAGCTTCAAGGACTGGTGAGTCCTTTTCATTTCTAGATATGGAGGTCTTAAACTCAATTGAATCAAGTTCCAGTGATACTTTCCAAATCATGCGGTCTTTGCTCTTTTATAATAGTCCTAATGTAAAACTGATGAACTCAGTACTATAAACAAATCATTGCATGATTTATTGTGGATAAATACATCTGCAGTCTAAACTAGGGTAACACATGGACTTTAACCTAATATGTTTATTAATTGGATAATATATCAAATCAGTCCTCAGTTTTGAATGAAACGTTGTTGGAGCAGCTGCTGCAATCTGTATAATAATTTTGTTTGCCTGTTGGATCTGGGATTTCAAATGTGACCTGTAAAAAGCTCAGACCAAACTTACTTCTGTTTGATATTTCAGCAGGTTCACTTGTGTTATTGACAATTTGACACAGCCCCAATCCATTAAGACTCGTTTGTCCAATTAACCATCTTGCTCATTTGATATGAGGGTCTTTCCTATACTCTGATATTTATAACATCCGTGCATACAATATACCATCTGCCAACTCTGGGCAGAATGCATTTTAAAACACTTCCCCAGTACTTCTCCTTATATTCCGCCGGCAGGAGCTAATGGGAAGTCGTCTGCTTACATTTATGCAGGTTCAATGGTGCACTATCCGTTGAACTCACAAATGATCACCCAAACGTGCGGATCATCCATAGGAAAGTTGCATTAATTTTAGGCCAGTGGGTGTCAGAGGTAATGTTCTTGATCTGGTGTTTCTTACTGTTCTCTTTCTTCTGTTTCCTACATTCATTTGTTTAGTTATTTAATGAACCTTGCTCCCTGGAACCATCTTTGCGGATATTAATGTTGGGCTACTTCTCCTAGCTAGATGTGGATTTATTTTGTTGTCTATGATGCACTGAAAATTCAACGGTGCTTAGCCAAATTGCTGCCTATATGACCATCTTTCTGCTACCAAAGTATCAAGTTTGTCCAATCTTCCTTTCTCCAAAACATCTGTTCAAGGTCACAGAAAACTTAATTGGATACATTAGTTATCCTAAAATCAATATTGAAATCAAACTCGGTATCAACATCTATGTTGAATTAGGATATTGGGTCTTGCTGGTGACTAAAGTTCTCCAAGTGATGCATTTTCCTTATCATTAGAAATTTAGAATGGGTGTGATTTTGTTTTTTTGAAACAGCAAATTTTAGTTACAACACTCCTATACCACCTTATAACTCCACTTACACCTATAACACCACTCCCTGCTTCCGCCAGGACCGGAACCCTGCACCTCATTCTTCCCAACTCTAGCTCCATACTGCTGCACCACCTTATAAATCCAGAATGGGTGTAAAGTTGACCCTGTGCACCTAGACTAATATAATGATCTACCAGATGAACATGGCTTCTTATATATACCTGTGTCTAGATTCTGTTTTCTTTAAATATTTGGATATTTCAGATTTGAAATTGTGGTGGTCACTTGACATTTCAGGAAGTAAAATGTTTGTAAAAATACCTAATTGAAAGGTGTATTTGTTTTGACATATAGTTACATGCTTTACTAGGGAAGTTTGTTTGATATCTCCTTCAAACTAACAGATCTTTAATGGTTGTTCTTCCTCAATTTGTTCACTGATGGATTTTCGTCGAGGTCGAACTTTAGTGTTCTGTGATGGGTTCACCAAATCACTGTTGTAGACTTTGATGTAATTTTCTATGATAAATATGCTTATGATGAATGGTAACAACATGCCTGAAATTGTTACATGTGGCGTGAAATATGAGATATATAGATCTCATCATGTCATGTGTTTGTCCAGGATCAGTTCAAGTGACTAGTGAGTAGTGACGTGGTAAAAGTTTTATTCATCATGAATTTTTGTAGTGAATTTGCTCCCTGACTCTCATTGTCTACAGATTAAAGATGACACCAGACGACCAGTCTATTGTGCTCTAATAAAATTGCTTCAGGAGAAGGACTTGTGTGTTAGGGTACACCATACTTTTTCTTGCTAATAATCTCCTTTACATTTCTTTTTCCTTGTTACAAACTTACACTTTAATTCTTACTTAATTGTTCCAGTTGGCCGCGGCACGGTCTTTGTATTTCCATATTGAAGATGCTAACTTCTCAGAGCCAGTCTTCTTGGATCTTCTTCCTGTCTGTTGGGATTCGTGTTTCAAACTGGTGGAAGAAGTTCAAGAGTTTGACTCAAAAGTAAGTTGCAATCTTTTCTTTCTTTTTCTATCCTTACCAAGTGACAGTTGAAATGTTGAAATGCATCGAAGTCTTTCACGGCATACCCGTTACTACATATCTTTAACTTAGTTATTTATTTATGAAAAATGTTACTGGTGCAAAATGGCGGCTTAAGTTTAATACTCTGTTTTGTTGATTTTTTCGAGGGTCCGTATGACCTCAAATTCCTCTCAAATCATATATGAAAAATAATAAAAAAAAAACTTTATACTACGAAAATATAATATTTATACTTTCCAAATATAGTGTTTTAAATTATTTTCCCTATATGATTTTGGATTAATTTGAGGTCAAACAGACCTTCAAGTAAGTCAATAAAACATACTTTATTAACCTTAGCCGGGACTTAGAAGTAAAAACTTTTTTCTTTCAGCTCGTTTCATTTGTGCCAACCTGATTTTCTTCATATGCTTTTTTATTTTCTATCATGATGCATCTCCAAGCACCATAAGTACTGCATATAACTAGCCCTTTTTTCTCAGTTGTTTGACTGCTAAATTACTATGCCATATTTTTCTTTGCATCATCATTACTTTTATGTATGGTGTTTTTGTTAACAAATGCATAGGTGACATTAGTTTGTTGGTAACACTATTCATCTATCTCGTTTTTTTCATGTGTATACTTTCTGTTAAACATCGTTCCTATTATCGATAGAACCTGTTTTTTGAAGTTTCCCTCACTGGGTATCATTGCAAACCCTTGTTGCATAAATTGTTAATGACTAACCCATCTTGCAAAAATTTGCTAATGTACTTGCCTTTCGAGAACTTATGTAGGAAGGAATGGTCAACAGCTTTTGTGATCTTGCTCAGAATCTTACATTTCTTTCATAATGTTGTTTCATTGATAGGTTCAAGTCTTGAACACAGTATCTGCTCTCATTGCAAACAGCTCTGATGTTATTCCTTATACAAACAAGTTGGTGGAGTTTTTCCATAAGGTAGTGCCTGGTCTTATGTTTAGATGTTTATTCGAAGTGCATATTCTTGTTGTATGCACAAGTGTTTGTCGTTGATTATGTGTTATGTACGTAGAGGCAAATGTTTCTACATATCATCTTCTATATAGTACATGGTACAAAATGATGGAAAAATCTTGTTAAGTATATCCTTTTACCATAAGAACCAAATGTATTTATAAATACTAGAAAAAAATTTAGTGGGCATGGTTACCATAGAGGATATTACGTGATGACATTCGAGGCTGTAGGAGAACCCTAATGTAGAAACTGGAAATTTATTTATTCCTCTATTTCCATCATATTATTTTGACTAAAGTGTGTAACGTAGGCCTGGGAAGAGTCCTCTGGTCAAAGCCTCCTGCAGATTCAGCTTCTCACAGCACTAAAGAACTTTGTAGTCGCACTTGGTTATCAGTCTCCCACCTGTTACAACATGCTGCTGCCGATTTTACAAAATGTGATCAATGTAAATTGCCCTGATGAACTTCTGGAAGATAGCATGCAGGTCTGTGGCCCAGACTGTTCAGTATGAAGTGGTTGTACGGGTTCTCAGGAACCCAATCTTTAGCAGTAAGAAGATAACCTTTTCTTTTTTTGTTATTTTGCAGTTATGGGAGGCTACTCTTTCTCATGCCACTACAATGGTGCCTCAGCTATTAGGTTATTTCCCATGTCTAGTGGAAATTCTCGATAGAAGTTTTGATCATTTGAAGGTAGGAGTTGTTTCTCTGATTCTTGCATCTTCCTCGTTGCGAGGGTGCTCTATTTTGATGTTTGCCTTGATTTGTAGGTGGCTGCCAGCATTGTTGAAGGCTACATAATTCTGGGTGGGTTAGAATTCCTTAATATGCATGCAGCAACTCTGGCAAGACTTCTTGAGTTGGTTGTCGGTAATGTCAATGACAAAGGATTGCTTTCAATTCTTCCACTAGTGGATGTTTTGATTCAGGTAGTTGACCTCGGACTTGTTAATCCATAAAATATAAATGTATAATGCCGTATATGAATGTATTTGTTTGCACACAAAGTCTGGTTGCTTGTTTGGCCTGAAATTTTTCATGCAAANAAAAAAAAAAAAAAAAAAAAAAGAATTTTATTTGATCTATGTGTGCAAGGTATGCTTTGTCAACTGAATTGCAACTTTCCATTTTGTTCATTTTGCACGCATGATAATTTTAGTTGTATTTATGAGATGTTGCCTGTTGCATATTTTCATTCCTGTCTCTGTCTGTCTCTCTCTCTTCTTCGTTCTTTCTTCCTGGCCTCTGTCATAGCCGAGTAAATCACATACTTCTGTCTCTATTTGCAGTGTTTCCCTGCAGAAGTTCCTCAATTAATTAGCACTACTATACAGGTAATATTGATCCTCTCTTGATCTTTGACTTAACGACAAGTAAAATCTTTTTATAGATCATTTCAAGAAAAGCGCACCACCTCCTTAAAGTTACACTCAAAAAAGTTTCACAGTTCTAAAGAGCAATTATAGAGTTTCATTTGGAGAAACCAATGGAAAGGAAATTTTTAATTGATGAGGCCTATTAATGTTATATCAAGCATGTCTGACTGAATTGTTTTGTCCCCCTGCATGCCTATGACCAGGCAAAATTCAGTCTCTTACTAAAAAGTGCAATTTTAACCTATTGAACTGGCGTATTCATCGATACAAACCTGACTGCTGAAGTCATTATGTCAAATATTGATGGAAAATTGTCTGTTGTGTATGTGTTCGAGTCAAAGAGTAACGGAATTATACTATTTGTTTCTCGACCAGTTCTGAAGACCATAGTTAAATATTGACAAAGGAAATTTGAAATCTTCCTTAGTTGGGGAATAAATGAAATTAAATATTACTACTTGCTTGGAACAAGTTGCGTTGGAAGAAAAGAGAAGAGTGCATTATATATAATTTGTCAGTGTTCTAAAGAGTTATTTGGACTTTTTAGGTGGGGGCATGGGGTTTGGTGTGCTATTTTTCTAGACATTGTACCTGTTTCTTCTTTTTTTAATATTTTTTTTATGGACAATAAACTTGTGGATCTAAAATGTCTCGATCTTTTTCTAGAAATTAATTGTCATATGCCTGAGTGGTGGAGACGAGCATGATCCTTCAAAGACATCTGTAAAAGCATCAGCAGCAGCCATACTTGCACGGATCTTGGTCATGAATACTAATTACCTTGGACAATTGACGTCAGAGCCATTACTGATAGCACAGCTCCAGAATGTTGGGTTCCCCAATGAAGAAAATATACTTCTATGCCTGGTTGATGTGTGGCTCGACAAGGTAGGAATACCATCAAGTGCATCTGTTACATCTGCTGTGAAAACCAAATAGAAATTTATATCATTGCCCATGGCTATTCACACTTGGAAGAATGATTTGTGCATCAATTACATCATATTGTAAAATATCCCTGTTAGAAAACATGATAATTTCAGTGGCTATTACTCATGTCCCTAGCGCCAGGACTAAATATTAGCATAACTAGAGATGTCACCAATCTATTTTTGGGAACTCCATACTTTAAAAATGTTAATGAAATTGGAATTTTGGCAGAAAATCCTTAAAGCTTCATGGATTGTCATGTTATTGTACATTTGATGCTAAAAGACAGCATAATTCATGGATTGTCATGTTTTTCTTTAAAATGACGTGACGTTTTAGATTCGAAGGATGTTTTATCATTTGGAAAGTCTGTCCATAAATAAAAGCTCCAGATTCATTCTCCATGAAATGTTTCAGTACACTGAGTTTCAGATCAAACTGATATTGTAGTTGAATATCATGTTGCTATTTCTCTTCAGTTGCAGAACCATACTTTTACTCCAAAGGAGTTTCTCCCATGGGTCCCAATCATGTTCTTTGTGACTTGGGATGTTCTTTGGGGACATACTTTAGTTTTACTCCATTTACGAGTTATATGATTCTTTTGTTCTGCTGCAGGTTGACAATGTGATTTCCACACAAAGGAAGACATTTGGATTAGCCCTGTCTCTAATTTTAACCTTGAGATTGCCCCAAGTACTTGATAAACTTGATCAGATATTGAGGTATTCAAATCCTGAATCTTAGCTTGTTTAGTTACTCTATGTGCACAAGTTTTGTTCTTGAAGTGCTGGTTTTCTGCTCATTATAGTGTATGCACGAGTGTAATATTGGGTGGAAGCGAGGACTTAACTGAAGAAGAATCAAGGTATATCATTGTATAGATGTATTATTTCTTATAATTATGATTTCATCATATTACAGTTCTGGTGAACCGACAATGCTCATTCTTTTTTCCCATTATATTGTGACCTAGCAGTAGTGACAATAATATGCTGTCGAGCAAGTTACAGATCCCGAGTAAGGAATTGAGGAGGAGACAGGTATTTTATTTCTCAATTTTATGAAGCTGTTGCATAAGGTGCAGCTGTTAATATACATCTCTTATTAACTAATTATCTTCCCTCTATTCTTTATTTACTTTTTTCCCAGATAAAGTTCTCTGATCCAGTGAACCAGATTTCACTGCAGAACTCAGTGAGGGACAATCTTCAGACTTGTGCTACTCTTCATGGGGAATCATTTAATACAGCTATAGCTAGAATGCACCCAGCTGCATTTGCTCAATTAAAACAGGCATTAAACATGGCATAGACCTTCTGGTTTTGATGTTTAAAGTGAAAAATTCATGGTCCCTTATTTTGCATTTGAAGGGATGGGAATGTGGGTAAGCTCCTTTATGTGCTTCATTTTTCTTATGCGTATCACTTGTCAAAAGTACCAAATACTGATATGAAAGCCCCTGCCCTTACATATTGGAGGAGGCCACATTCGTAGAAAATTACATCTACATCTATCTGCGTGTGTCTGAATATTGATTAATGTATTCCATTTGAATTTTGTTTTCCAGGTGAGAGTGAAGCTCTACGATTTGGTTGAGCAACATTTCATACAATTAGTTCAATACTTCATTTGAATTGTTCCATAGTTTACTTTCAGCAACAATTGGAATCCAGGGTGGTATTTTTGTCAAAGCATCTCCAGCGGAACCACACTGTAAATAGTGTGATCCCTTGATGTCATAGTTTTTTTAGGCATAAGGGTGAGAGATCGGTGTGTTTCAGGCATTTGCTCCGAGCGCTGTGCATTGCATTACATTCATATGAAGGGTCTTTGTGTAGCATGAAGTCACCTTGAGTAGATTTGAGGCTTTAATCGGTATATTCTTTTCGTTGACTGTTACTTCTTTTTCTTGGGGGGACATGTTAAATAGATCGCAACTTGAAGAATTTTGTAGCTGTTGAAAAGGAAA
>JAQRGC012193005.1:0-13521 GCA_028659135.1 Plantago lanceolata
ACTAAGCTTGAAAAATCCAGATTCAAGGACTTCGTTACGAAGCTCCTCTGCAGCAAAGTGGAAAACAAAAAAACCATGACCTATGGCAAGCATGCGCCATGTCTCATCCTTCCAAATAGCTTGCAGCGAAGTTTTGAGATCATAATATTTCAAGGGCGTATTACCCTTAGGCATCATCAAACGTCCAAGACATGCAAAACGAGAGCAAGAATCAACTTGCGAATTAAAAAATATGCATCAACGGAGATAGAGACAGAGTTGAACCGACATGAACTTGGGACCCGGGAGGGTCCAAGAAGGCCGGTTCGGACCCCTAGGTGTGGGTGTTGAAAGAATCTGAGCCGCCGTGGGCAGTGGGGCTGCCATTGAGACAAGACAGGAAATCCTAGAATCAATACAACAGGATCGGAAAGCCGTAGATGGCGCGTCCGGTACCGGAATGAAGTGATTCCGGTGTCCCTGCGACCGTCTTGAAGTATGGACCGACGCGTGGCTACCACATACAAGCCACCGGAGACTGGTGGCCCAAAAGTCAGCCGGCGGCAGAAACCCTAGATCTAATTCAACTGTTTGGTTGACCGGCCGTGAGGGCGCGTCCGGAGGCCAAATTGGACTATTCCAAAGCCCACAGACTCGCCTTTGAAAGAGAAAGAAGATAGTTATGGGTGTGAGACAAACGGAGCAACCACCGGAGACTGGTGGCCAGTCCGACGAGGCAGGAAAAATAAAGGAGATCTAAAATTTAGGAGAGTTTTTAATCTTTTGATCAAATTAGTGTGACCTGATTTCCGGGGTATAATAGAGTAGATTTTAATGTTTTAAAGAGAAACGCTCTTTACTATTCAACACTAAAATGAACTTTGAAATTGTTACAATGACTTCTTTAAAAGGCCGTTAAATAAAACCGGAGACACACACACTGCTTAATTCTGTAACATCGCTACTCTAGAGCTGGGTCCCTTTCTTGAATGCAAATCGAAATGCCGTTACTTCCTTTCCTTTTTATTTTTAAATTTGTAATTTGAAAGCGTTGATTGCGTGAATAACTCTTATGTTCGGTTCAGTGTTTAGGTAAATACTTCGTAGAACATAGACTGAAAGAGAAAAAGCCATTGTACAAAGTAGAAATAAGATTCTATTTTAATTAAATCTCCCCGTTACAGACCAGAATACAACAACTATAAACCTAAAGATGAGAAGGAGAAAGTAAAAGAAGAGCGCGAGCCACAAAAGTAAACTGAGCAGCATCATATTAGCAACCTAACTCCAGTCAAAAGAGAGTACATGTCTTCCATTATCTTCAGTGAGAAGCTTCATGCTCACCCTGTAACGGTCACAAAATCCCATATCAGTAACGCTCTCAAACATCAATCCGTCACAAAAAAATGTCAAGAAAGAAAGAAAAGAAACTACCTTCTTGCCAGTTACGAAATCAACGAACTTGCTCTTGGCCTTCCCATTAGGAGACGATCCCGTTGCAGATCCGTTCTTAAAATGAGCCCTTCCATACTTGTTAATCAGATTTTCCCTAACGTACTTTTCGTATATGAAAGCAGCTCCCCTGAACTGTGGTAGCACCAACCATGCCATAAAAACTAACTTCACACTGTACCATATCGGTATCCTACAGAATAAATTCAACCAAAACCATCATTAGCGACACTAAACTAAAATGTCAGGAACAAGCACACAACAAAAAAAATCAATCAATTATTAGCGACACTACTAATCAAATGCCACCATAACAGGGATAAATAAAACAAAAACTTACAAATCAAGAACTGGTTGAAGAACAATTTCCATGAGAGTGGTGAAAGAGTAAAGAATCCAGTAAGCAAGCCACTGCTCATCGTCCACTTTCGATGTGCTCTCTATTGCCACCACAGATGCATATCTAATTCATCCAAATTAATTAATGAATTAAGTTTACAAAGAGACAAATAATTAAATAATTAAGAAGCTGTAAATTTAATTAAAGTAAAAAAAATCTAACGTTACTTACAATGGATAAAGTAGCATCACTGACGGCCTGCAACAACAAAACCCAGAAATTGACGTTTAGTTCCTCACTAAATGACAATTAGACATTAAAATTCGACAAAGTTCGAAATGAAGAAAAAATATGTAGCTTACCCAGCAGCAGTGTGGAGGTAAGTGAGCAAAGTCCAGAAACGACTCATATCGATCGATGTGTAGACAATCAAGAAATGGGATGAAATGTGGGAATCAGATGAGAAGAAGAGAGGATATGATATGAGGGTGATTTATAGTGAGGAAAAGATTGAAGATTATGAATAAAGGACAAATATTGCTTTCTTACTTTACTTTGTTGGAGTAGTATATTTATCACAGTAGGTAGCTAGGTAGAGAGTGCTTGTAGTCAAAAGTAGGGTTTATAAATAGAGAGGAAAATAAGAAGGGAAAGGTAAAGGGACACGTGGAAGGGAGAGAAGTAAGAATCTGGTTCTGAGAAAACGTGTGGCAGAGTGACTGGGCTATTACCGACCACGGGATTTTATTTATATCGACCGACGCCATAAGTACGTCTAGTGCTCATCAACATCTTCATGTGTTGTGATGTAATATTATCACTTTAGCCTATGTATTTAATATTTATCGTCTGAACCGATCTAACAAAAGAACAAAATTGAATTCAATTTAATAAATTTATAAGATTTAAATTGAATTGAATTTAAAATTTATAAGGTGGTGCGGTAGGAGTAAATCAAAATTAAATTTGACAATCTGTAGCCACGTGTTGATTATTTTGAGTTTAATAAAGGATTAGGAGAGATTGATTGGGTTTTGTGCTTTACCTGGGCTGGAAGAGAAGCCACGTGTTGAGGTTACCGATGAGTAAAGTCGGTGACAGGAGGAAGTGAGGAACTCTGATAATCATGATTCCTATTGAATTGAATCTCACATTGTCACTGTCGGGGCGGGAATCAAATTAACAATGTTTCAGGTTTAGCCATTTTTAAACCATCTCTCTCATTCGGCAATGGGGTATCTAGTCTCCTCGGTTTATACACTCCGAATCTCTGATATTTTAAATGTCAACTTTATGAGTTTAAAATGGTTTCCGTTAGAGCATGTTTAGTTTAAATAATCCAATTTGGTGTATGGATTTAAAGCCCATACCTAAATAAAGTTGAATGGGCTTGGAGAGGAAATTTACAGAGTGTTTAGCTTTGATTTAAAGTCGAGTTGATTTAGAGAGCGGGAAGTTAAGGAATAGTAACTGATTTAGAGAGGGGAGAGAATGGTGAGGGTTTGAGTTTGAGTTAGTGAAAGTATAGTGTTATAGAGTTGTGTAAGGAATAATTTTGGGAGTTTTGGCCCGCATTACGTAGACCATAAAAATAGAGAGAGAAAAAAAGAGAGAGAATGAGAGAAACTGGGCCTGCACGGGCCCCCAGAAATACAACTGTAGCATTTCAAATTAACCGGACAGACGCCCCCAACGGTCAGGCGAGACGGCGAGATGCCGACGGCTGGACGGAGGTAAGACATCGGTCTCGAGATCGTCAAACGGAGGAAGATCTCAGACTGAGACGGATTAATGAACTGTTTTTCAACATCTATCTCACGAATTTCCCTGTGGAGTGGGACGAGCTCAAGCTGAAACAGTTCTTATTCAAGGAGGTAGGAAGAGTGGAATCGGTTTCAATTCCACTAAAGAGAAACAGATTGGGGAAACGATTCGCGTTTGCTAGATTTTCAAAATCAGTCCACGACGCTAGGTTGCTGGGGATTATTAAAGGTTTGTGGGCGGAGAAGAATTATAAGATTCTTGCAAACGAAGCCAATTTCTTTCGTGAGGACAGGAGAAAAGAACCAGCGGGGAGGGAGCCGGTGCAGACGGCTAGAAGAGTTGAGGCCCGACCTCTGGGTCGACGGGAGAATGATGCTGGGCAAAGGGGACAAGTAGATGGGAACAGGGTGCGAGCTAGAGGCGATGGAGGTGGTCGAGCTGGTCCTGGGTTGGGTGGTCACCTGGTGAACGCGACGGGAGCGCTTTCGTGGGCGAATGTGGTGCAGCAAAATGGAGAAGACAATCCGGTAAGGTCTGAGGTAGTGGACTGGGTGAATGGCAGTATTGTGGTTGAAACCAAGAAGCGCCTTGAAAAGTGGCAACTGACTAGTGTGTTGGACTCTAACGCTCATTCGGGTTTTCGGGTGGCGAAATTGTCTGAATTCTCTTGGGTTTTGACTCCCTTGAATCAAGAGGCAGGCCCTGCATTGTTGGAGGAGGATGAAGATTGGAAAAATCCGTGGTTTTCTTGTGTTCGGGTTTGGAGTCAGACGGATGTGAATCTTAGGAGGCTAGTGTGGGTGGAGATTTTTGGCGTTCCTTTGAATGCTTGGACGTTAAGCTCCTTTGAAGCTTTGGGGAATAGAGTGGGGACTGTGGTGGAAGTTCACCATGACACGATCGAAAGGTTGGACTTTACAAGAGGCAAATGCTTGGTGGAAACGGAGGTCTTTGAGAAGGTGAAGTTGGTCACCTCTGTAGTAGTGGCAGGGTCGGTTTTTAAGGTTATGATTAGAGAAGAAGAACTCTTGAAAGAAGTTGGCCCTTGCTGTTGTAAGAGGGGAAGTGATTTCGGAAGCTATGCATCCGGTAGATCATCGGGAGATTGCTTGGACAGTGATGAGATCTCTAGTGAGGGAAGCGGAGAGTGGGTAGCTTCGGTGTCCTTTGATGACTCGGATAGGAGTGTGATCCCGGAATCGCCGCTAGTTGATCCGGTGTTAGCTAAGGAAGCTGTTGGGTTAGGCGTGGAAGGGACAGGTTTTTCGGTGGGAGAGGCTATAGTGGGTTTGGATACTGTTTTGCTTGATCACGAGGTGGGTTTAGGTCTGGAAAAGGAGCCAGCTTTGAATGATGAAGCTAGCAGGTTGGTGGGTTCTAGTGGAGTGGAGTTAGTGCTCAAAGAGGTTGGAGATTCAGGTATTAATGAGGTGGGGGATGGTAACAGGCTTGATGATTTTGTTTTGGGAGGTCAGAATCCTCAAGCGCCCATTGGGACTGATTTAGCCTTTCAAGCCACCCGACCGGCTGTGAGACTTGATTCCTTGGTGAGGAATCTGGATTTTGGAAGGGAAGGGGCAGCGGGACCGGTTTTTGGGCTCACTGGTGGGGAGGGTGATGAGCCTCCGGCGTGTTCGGACCCTTTCGGTCTTTGGAAACATATAATTAAGGAGCCACCGCCTATAAGAAAGGGAGTTAAAGGTGGGAAACGGGACTCGAAAAGGAAAGGAGGAGGGGCTACAAGTCTAAGGCTTTCTAATAGGATGATTGATTTTTCGCTTTCTCAAAGGAGAGGTAACGGAGGGGAAGGAGTGTCTAGGAGGAAACCAAGGAGAGGGAGGAAAATTTCGGAGGAAGTTCGGGAGATCCTTATTAATGGGGGAGTGGAGCCTTCTTGTAGCGATATTGTTGCGTGCAACAATAGGTTGGTCCTTGTTAATGAACCGAATTTGGAAGTGGTTGAGACCTTGAATCTTGGTAGAGAGTTGGGAGTTATTGAGGGTGAAATGGTTGAAAAGGTGGGGACGGTTTTGGCCTCTTGGGAGGAGAGGGATAGAAGGGAAAGAGAGGAACTAGCTTTAAACATGGGTTTAGGATCCTTGAGTTGTGGATCATGAAGATGGTAAGCTTTAATATTAGAGGGTTAGGAGGTTTATTAAAAAAGCGGGAGGTAACTCGGATTTTGTTAGAAGAAAAGGTGGAGTTTGTTTGCCTTCAAGAAACTAAAAAAGAAGTGTTTGTTAGAAGGGAGGTGGAGTATCTTTGGGGAGGGACTAATGTTGATTGGGTTCACACCGGTTCGATTGGGGCTTCCGGGGGCCTCTTGTGTATGTGGGATACCAATATTTTCCAATTAGTGAACTTTTGGGGAGAAGATGGAGCTTTAGGGGTGGAGGGTACTTGGAATGGGCATCTTGTTACTATAGTAAATGTTTATGGCCCTTGTTCGGAGTCGAAAAGAGAATTTCTTTGGGAGAGTCTTTGCCTTAGGTGGGCTAAGGCTAAAAAGGGTTTGTGGTGCTTCGGTGGAGATTTTAATGAGGTTAGGTCGTCTAGTGAAAGAAAAGGGAGAAGTAAGTTTGTAAACCGTAAGAGTTCGAGGTGCTTTAACTCCTTCATTGAGAGTTGTGGGTTGGTGGATCTACCTTTGGGTCGACGGAAGTTCACGTGGTATAGGGATAATGGCTCGTGTTGTAGTAGATTGGATAGGTTCCTCCTATCGAGCTCTTGGTTAAGGAGATGGCCGACGCTTTGTCAAGTTGGGTTGAAAAGACGTATATCCGACCATGTTGCCATTTTGCTCAAAGAAGATGGGCGCGATTGGGGGCCGAAGCCTTTCCGTTTCATCAACGCTTGGATCAAGGAAAAAAGCTTTAGGAGTCTTGTGGAGAACACTTGGAAGGAAAAAGACATTAAGGGTTGGAGTAGTTATGTGATTAAGGAGAAGTTGAAGAGGTTAAAGGGGAGGATCAAGTTATGGCATGAAAAGGAATTCGGTGTCTTGGATAGGAAAATTAAACACTTGGAGATTTTGTTGGAGGGGTTTGATTTGGATTTAGAAAGGGGAGAAGAGGGGCCAGATTCTCTGCTATCTGGTGAGCAGCAGTCACGTAGCCGGAACAGTGCCAGGCAAGTGGGGCCGCTGTCATCGCTACCGGCCAGGGATGTTGGGAGCACGGCTCAGCCTTCACTTTCGGTTTCTCCTTCGGATTCTGGGCTTTTGGCGCTGAACAGGGGGGCGAGTGTTTCGGGCCGAACCCCTGGACGAAACAGAGAAGTCAGTGGGCCTGGGCCCGTTCTGCCGGCCGTTGTTTCGCCGGTCAGAGCTAGCTCGTTGGTACTGGGGACTGGGGAAGGGAGGCAGACAATGCTCGGGACCAAGGAAAACGGAGTGGGAGCTATTTTGGGGAGGAGGGAAGCGACTTGGGAGTTACAAAAGCTTCTTTCTTTAAAAGAATCTATTCGGTATCAACAAGCAAAGAGAAAATGGGTGAAAGAAGGGGACGCTAACTCAAAGTTTTTCCATGGTGCCGTATCAAGAAGGGGTAGATTGAAGCGTTTGAGGGGTCTTAGGTTGGAGGGTCGTTGGATTGAGGAGGTGGAGGAAGTCAAGAAAGGGGTTCTCGGTTTTTTTGAAAATCACTTCACTAGTAGGAAGGAAGGCTCTTTTAAGTTATGTGGCTTGGAAGGTCCTATGTTATCCGAGAACTCTAGGTTGGTCCTTGAAAGTCCGTTTCGGGAGGAGGAGATAAAGGAGGCGGTTTGGGATTGTGGTAATGATAAGAGCCCGGGCCCGGATGGTTTTGGGGGCTTGTTATTCAAGTCCTTTTGGAACGTGGTCAAGGAGGATATTGGTAAGTTCTTCGACGAATTTTTTGTGAATGGGAAGCTTTGCAAGGGGACCAATAGCACTTTCATCACCCTCATTCCCAAATGTTCGAATCCCTTGAGCTTGGGCGAGTATAGACCGATTTCTCTTGTGGGAAGTTTGTATAAGGTGGTTGCTAAGGTGTTAGCGAAGAGGATGAGTAAGGTCCTTGAGGAGATCATTGCCCCTAACCAATCGTCTTTTGTTGGTAACCGGAATATCTTGGATGGGATACTTATTGCTAATGAGCTAGTGAATGAAGCTAAGAAGAAGAAAAGTAAGATTGTCCTCTTCAAGATCGATTTTGAGAAGGCCTATGACTCCGTGGATTGGGAGTCTCTTTTTTCGTTGTTGAGGGCAATGGGCTTCGGTGAAAGGTGGATTATGTGGATAAAGGAGTGTGTGTCTACGGTCTCAACGTCAATCTTGATCAACGGGAGCCCAACGAAGGAGTTTGCTTTTAAAAGGGGGTTGAGGCAAGGTGATCCCCTCTCGCCTTTCTTGTTCCTAGTAATGGCGGAATGCTTGAGTAGGATGATCAACAAAGCTTGTGGTCTAGGAAAATGGAGTCCGGTGCTAGTGGGGTCTAACAAAATTCCTATATCTCACCTTCAATTTGCGGATGATTCGTTGTTCTTTGGAGAAGCCTCCTTGGAGAACATCAAGGCCTTCAAGGGGGTGTTGAGGCTTTTTGAGATAGTTTCGGGGCTCAAGGTTAATTTCAAAAAATGTACCCTTATGGGGGTGGGAGTCGACTTGGAGGAGCTAGGGGTTTGGGCGAAGTTACTCAATTGTGAGGTGGGCCCTCTTCCGTTCTCTTATTTGGGTTTACCGGTGGGTGGCTATGCGAAAGACAAGAAGACTTGGAAAGGGGTGAAGGATAGCTTTTTGAGAAGACTTGGTGCTTGGGAAAATAAATATCTTTCTCTCGGGGGGAGATTGGTTCTTGTAAATTCGGTGCTATGTTCTTTGCCTATCTACTACTTGTCTTTCTTTAAAATCCCGAAGGGAGTTTGCAATGAGTTGAAGGGGCTCCAAAGAAACTTCCTTTGGGGTGGGGAGGTGGGCAAAGAGACTAAGAAGATTCCTTGGGTGGCTTGGGACAAAGTGTGTAATCCGAAAGAGAAAGGAGGGTTAGGAGTGAAAGATCTTCTTTTATTTAACGAAGCTCTTTTGGGGAGATGGGTTTGGAGGCTTATTAAAGGGGAGGATAATCTTTGGGCTAAAATACTTGAGTCAAAATATGGAAGTTGGACTACTAATGTGGAGGCTTTTCTAAGGACTAAGAAAGGGGTGAGTAAGTGGTCGGATTGGTGGAGGAATGTGGTCTCTATTGGAGCAAGCGAGTGGTTCAAGTCGAATTGTAAGAAAGAGGTAGGAGACGGTAAGGGTACCTCCTTTTGGAGTGAGTGTTGGCTCCTCAAAGGGCTATCCTTGAAGGACGCTTTTCCTAGGCTTTTCTCTTTGGAGGTTAACAAAGATTGTTTGATTGACGATAGAGTTAAGGTGGAAGGAGGTTCCGGGATTTTCGTTGGGGCTTGGAGAAGGAATCTCTTTATTTGGGAAAAGGAAGAGGAGGTCAAGTTGTTAAAAATGGTGGAAAACTTTGGTTTCAAGGAAGGGGTGAAAGATGAGCTAGTGTGGGGAAACACTAAGGGGGGCCTTTATGAAACAAGTGAAGGTTACCGGGTCCTCAATGTTTCTTGATCTTGCTAGATGGACTAAGGTGATTTGGACGAGTTTTGCTCCTTCTAAGGTGAATGCTTTTGTTTGGAAGGCCCTCCAAGACCGTTTACCTTCTAAGGTGAATCTAAGAAAGAGAGGGGTTTTCGTGAGTGACTCCGAGATCCTTTGTAAGAGTTGTGGGAAAGAGGAGGAGACTTCGTGGCACATTTTGAGGGGTTGTGACTTTGCTAAAGAGGTGTGGGAACTAGTGTGGGCTTGGGTGCAATTTCAAGGTTCCCATGGTCCCTTGATAACCTCTTTGTTCGATTGCCTTGATGATTTTGTTAGCAAGGCCCCAAAAGGAAAGAAGAGAGTGTGGCAACCTTTTTGGCATTGTACCTTATGGAATCTTTGGCTTGCACGAAACCACCTTGTCTATAAGAATGAAGCCCTCTCTCCTTGGGAGGTTGTTGAGAGGATTAAATTCAATTGTTGGGGTTGGTTAAAATGTAAGGGTGGTTTGGTGGACTATGATCGGGTGCACGATTGGTTTTTGGAACCCCGGAGGTGCTTGAACTTGTAAATTGAGGAGGTGGAGGTCGAAGGGGGTTTGGACGAGATGGAGGTTGGAGGTTTTGACTAATGTCTCTTTTTGATTAACTTGTGCCTTAGCCCTTCTTTTTGTAGGTAGCTTGAGTGGTGTGGGTTTTCGCTCGACATGGTCTTTTGCACGGTTAGCGGTCCATCCTTTGGTAAGGGACTCAAGAGGGTGGTGGTACCTCTTGGGTGGCAATCCAAGTAAACTAACTTTGTGTTAGCTTGCACTACTTGGAGGACTTCGGGTCTTCTTGTTTGGGGGATTCGGTCGTGGCCGGATCTTAAATTTCCCTCTCAAGACTCAACTACTTTCATTTGACCTTTAGAACACATTTTAAATTTCTTGCTACTTGGTGATGGAAGTGTATTGAGTGGAGAGCTTGATAGGAACCGATACAAGCCATCCCGCATTAATAAGGGAGGTTCTTGGCGTTTGATGGACATATCGTTGATCCTATCCTAGATTGCTCCCTCTCTACCCTTCTATTGTCATAGAGTGGAGGAAGGTGTCATGGAGGTTACTATGTTAGTGGGGTGTCCGACCGGTTGGGTTCGTGTTTCATTATGATACTTGGAAGTGTTTACTTGGGGCAAGGTTGTGTTGGTGTGCGTTTGGTTTTTTGTGGAGCAAAAGGGGTATTTTTTTGGCTTGTTTGGGTTGATGGAGCTGGGGAAAAACAGAGGGACTACTCTGTTTTGCTTGGAAACAGAGGTTGCCCCCAGTAAATGGCAAGATGGTGCTGTTTTTGGGAATGGCATTATGGTGATTTGTTGAAACAGGGTGGCCTTTTAATAAGGAAGTGGAGCTGGGGGGAATTAATTGATTTTTGGGCCACCTTTTCTCCTCTCCCACGTGGGCTTCCAGGTGATGATTTGGGCCTGCGATAGGGGCTGACTTATCCTGGCTTGGGCCTCTTTTTGCAGTTTGGGGTCTCGCTTCGGTGTAATTTAGTTGAGTCGACGCGAATCAATTTGCAAGGAAAAGCTTGGGGTGAACGTTGGCCCTCGGATTTTCTTGGAATCGTTAGTCTCGGTTCTTTATTTTTGTTCTCGTGGTGCATTTTTGTGGTTTCTTTGTAATGACTTTGAGCATGTCTTATGCTCCGGTATTAATAAAACTTTAGCCGTTTAAAAAAAAATAATTTTGGGAGTTTGGAAAAGTAATGATGAATGGTGTGTTGTAAAGTGAATTTGTTTTGTTTAAGGTTCGGGGATTTGTGTGAGATTCTGTTGGAGTTTGTTATATTTATTAAAAAAAGATTTAAAATTAATTTGTTTGCTAGGAAAATAGAAGACCTCGGCGTTGACTTGTCAAAGTTGACCAGTCAACGCCGGAAATACTGTTCACTCTATTTTTTATTTTATTTATTTTTAAATGACAAAGATAACAACGAAAGTGATAAAATAAGTTATTCATAGAACACATAAGGTGCCAAGTACGAGCGTCGATGTTATACAAACAGATAATATGATAAGTATAATACAATAATTTATAAAACTTAAATTGGATAGTTTTAAAGAAGATAGGAAATGGCCTACGGGGAAGGCCAGTTCTCCCCGGTGTCATGTCGATCCTCCGATGTGCTTGAACTGTCGTAAATAACACGCTCCCTTGGCTCGTACGCTGCCTCAATTTGACAATTTTCGGGTATGGGTTTACCTAATTCATACGGAGGGATACCCTCATCAGGATAAAACATGTCAAATGGTGTGTCCTTGAAGATTCTTGTTAGCCGGTCTGCATGTGGTTCGACTTGATGCAAATATTGAGAAGCATATGGAAACATCTGATCATAGGCAAAAAAAAATCATTTAAAGTTCATCAGAAACGTGACAGTGGCAACGTAAATTAGTAGACATTAAAAAGTAAATATTCTACCTGATGTATTCCCGGGTGCAAGACAGTAGGCACGTATATGGTGGTAGGATTTTGTGTGAGTCTAACTCCTGGCAATTGCTTGATCCATGTCCAAGCGTTGAATCGCAAAACCCACTCAGAGAACGAGTTCAACACCATCTCCTTTGTGAAGCACACATGCATGTAGAATGAATGCATTGCGAGAGTCCAGTCGTGCAGGGCAAACTGCTCTACGTGGTACTGTCTCATATTTTCAGGAGTAATGCGGTGGTATCTCTCAATAACTTGCAACAAGAACATGTCGTCCTTGTCTTCCCAAGGGGAACAAAGAAAGGAATACTTTCGGCATTTGCGGTCACATACGTAAGTAGCCATGATACGTCCTTTGTCTGCACATAAAACACATTTAGTTAACGAAGTTATTCATCATATAAGTCTTATTCATTAGTGAAGATACAGTTGGATTTCACGGACGGTTTGAATATTTCGTAAATGGTATTACAAACAAATACGGGTTATGTAAGAAGTTGTAACTATCACATTACTTTTTTTTAACCGTCATCATTTGAACTGCAATCAGAAAGTGTGTTGTATCCATTTTCTGATGCGACGTAAGAGGCATCAATGTATCCAGTCTCCCAAACTGGCTCGGTTAACTCTCCAATAGCGTTGTTCTCTGGCCGGAGAGCCCATCTTGTCATATTGAAAATTGTAGATTCAAATATTTGTTGAAGCTCTGGCCTTAGCTTCTCGTATTGAAAGAAGTACCGTGTCGCAAACGGGTACATCTGTACATCGACATAAAATACATTTATTGAATTGGCTTTGTGTGTTGAATAAAATATTTTAATATAATAGATGATATAAATTAGGTTACATGAATTGACTATGATTTGGTTGTACCTCTGTTATTCCAAGGCGCAAAACAGTTGGAACGTGTATGCACTCTGTGTCGTCTTTGATGACGACCCCTGGGAGGTTGATAGTGTACGTCCATGCATTATATCGTAGCACAAGAACCGTAAATTTGTGCAACAAAATGTTCTTACTAAAACATTGGCCTTCAAAATGTTTGTGCAATAACTTGGTCCATATAGCAAGCAGTCGTAATTGGATGTGCCACCGAGTCAGCTTGCCATTGCTTGGGTCCAATAATAGCCGTAGTAAAATGATATCATGTTTTTCGGACCATGTAACATCCACTGGGAAAATGCAATTTGCAGTGCCACAATAAAAAGTTTTCCCTTCAGTTGTCATACTTACTATCGTTATGTGTTCAATACAACCCCTATGAAGATGACAATTAAACCACAGCAGTGTAAGTTGAATATAAAATGATTAATGAGTACATCCGTGAACGTACGTTAAATGAACATTTAAATAAGTTTACATATATTAGGATGACATTGTACACTTCAAATGTCATTGTCTTGATACGTAGTACATTGAGTAATATGATTTGTTGATTGTGCACTTACTGAAATATTGTTATAAATATTTAGACGTTGACTTAAGATACATTTAAGAGGTACTTTTTGTTCGACAAGTTTGACGCTGACTTGATTTTGATGTTCATGTTCATATGTCCCCGAACACACGTTGTAGACTACTCCAATGGGTGACGTGCATATCAACCACAACAGCATTGTCTCCATGGCACTGAAATAAAAGTTATTGATCAATTGGATATTTATATAGATATAATAGAAGGTTTACATTGAAATTAACTAAGGTTTAGAAATATTTACCGAGTAGATTTGTTGGCAATAAAAGTACGGACCAACAATTGTACCAGTATCATTGTCCATGCGCATTGCTGGATAGTCCCTGAGCAACTGCGTAATCGCTTTATAAATCATCT
The DNA here is from genome assembly GCA_028659135.1 of Plantago lanceolata. NCBI lineage: Eukaryota > Viridiplantae > Streptophyta > Magnoliopsida > Lamiales > Plantaginaceae > Plantago > Plantago lanceolata. The sequence continues at coordinate 13,385 of JAQRGC012193005.1, forward strand.
TTAGTGATTTGAACTTCATCTTGCAATGAAGCATGGTATATGGAGAAGGTACTTCATAATGCCAATAGTACTCGGTATCGAATGAAGACTTGATCCCCCGCCAAGTTGGATCATCTAACTTATAACCAATAGGCAAA
>JAQRGC012193656.1:0-13762 GCA_028659135.1 Plantago lanceolata
TATTATTGAATTAACACATCATTTAGGCACGTATTAAGCCAGTAAGCCTAGTACTTGTTCCATCTTTCAATTTATTGTTACAATAAAAACGAAAATATAAGTATTTAAACTTGATTGTAATATCTAAATAGGCCAAATAGCATTTAACATTAATTTTGTTTTTATATATTATTTTAAAGGAAATGATTATTAAAGAATAAAATAATAACGTGTAAATAATTAAAACAAGCATAGGCAAATATTAAAATTTTGAGTAAAGATAAATATGACATTAAAACAATAAGAAGAATGAATAGAATAGAGAATGGGGAGGATTGAATTGCAATATGTTAAGTGGGCCAACTGCATTAAATAGACCTTGATAGTACTAGTGTTAACACTAGCTCCTCCCAAACCCCATTTTATTTTTTAAACGGCAAATCCAAAAATGTTTTTAGCGCGTAGCATGTGACGTATATACATTCTAGATTTCTAGTCTAGTAGTAATAATAAACAAAGTAAGGATTCTCATTTCCAATATACTTAGACTTTAATTAGGCTTCTAAGTGGATTCCTAGGTGGTCCAATGGTAACGGTCCTGAAGTAGCACATGGGGGTCATGGGTTCAAGTCACAATGAAGGCATGAGGTTGGGTTAAGTTTATTGTTTTCAGTTCAGTTTAATTCTTTTCATACTTGTTTAATTATATTTTATACTACATTTCAATTTTGTGAAGTTCAGTTCTATTTAATCAAAAGAGCATACCTTGAATGGATTGGGTTAGGCTTCTAAATTGAGTGGGTCAACGCTCAATATTCATTTTTTATTTTCTTTATTATGATACTAGTGTTCTAAACGGATAGGGTTCAAATTCAAATATAAATGTTCCATATATACTATTGCAGTGTTTGAATGCAAACCAAACATGATCTGTCGGGATAATTAAAAACTAGCAAACAGTTGAATTTGCGGCCAAAACACACTATGTAGCAAGTTAATTTGCAACCAAAACACACGATGTAATATGCATTATTTCACGGCGGGCATAGCAAATGTGATATATAGGGCTTTTTACGTGGTTCTTAAATTTTCACATTTGGCACCTAATCGCGCGGTTGAGTGGATATTTATAAATTTATGCGGTCAAGCCCCTTCTATTGATAAAAAAATATGGAAAGTAAACGATTTGAAGTGCTTGCAAACTAAAATGTGATTTGATTTGATAGTTGGTAGCCAGTTGTAAAATGCATTTATGAGCTCAAAATCACATGGGATATATATAGTGGGCCGGGAATGATCATATAGCAGAGTGCAGAACTGCAGATCAATTATAAGCTAGCATGCATATATGCATGCATGAGACTTTGTAGGGCGCGATTGGTTTTCTTGCACCACGCGTTTTTGGTCAACGCCCAAAATCACCTCTTGGAGCTGCCCGGCACTGTTCATAGTGTATTTTGAGTACGTGATTTTAGAAAACATTGATTGGTTTGTTGTTGAAATAACATCTGAAGGGTGTATTTGAAATACATTTTGTTGATTGGTGAAACATGTGATTTTTATGTATTTGATGGTGTATTTTGCAAAAAAAGGTGCTATTACTGAAATACCCCTTAAAGTACACAAGTGATGTTGGAAATGTAAGTAAAAACACGACTTTGAGCTGAAAACAAAAATGTAATAAGAAGCTCAGCAACTTTCACTATTCATCCAACAGAACAAGATGAGTTACAACTTCGCTTAGAAACAGTGGATAATAGGAGGAGAGAATTCAACATTTTTGCTTAACAAAGTAGTACGGAAAACAACACTAAAACGTAGAAAACATAGCAAGAAGAATTCCACTGGGGGTTGGATCGTTATTGCGATTAGCATTCGACAAATCTTTAAGCTTCTTTTTCAAGGCTCTGTTTTTCTTCTGCTGCCTTTCCAACTCAAACTCAAGTTTGTGACGTTCATTATAATGGTATCTATGTCTTAACCACTATGTCCTCCTCAGAGTCATTAGGTGGTTGATGATTCGAACGTACCTTTCGGGAAGAGCAGCTTCGATATACTCCTGGAATGTGCATCTATTGGTCCTCTACATATACTCCTAATTAAACACAGCAGCATAAATCTGACGATTAGCAGCAAGCCAAATAGGACTACTACATGTACAAATAGACTGAACTGAACCAAATAGTAGACAATAATTAATTAGCTAGACAAACTCTTAAACTGATACATGGTGTTAAAATGATACAAAAGATAATCGTTTTAAACAAATATAAAACTGATTCCAAACAAAAACATGATATACACTACAATTATGGTCAAGAAACTACTGGCACTTAAAGGTACAGAGCACCTAAGTAAACAACTAGTCCTTCAATGCTTAATTAAGTACTTGATCTAATTTAGCTAACTCATGGACTGAATAAAAGAACAGGTCTGTACGTAGAATTCAAATTGAGCAGGAAGAACAGGATGCACAACTCACCGAACTGAAGTGAAGAAGGCGATGTGATCAGACCAAACCACGATTACCCAATGCAAGTGTTCATGGTTCTCATTACATTCTCTAACACTAGCAATTATTGAGGTCAAAGCTTTGCACCATTTAGAATGGTTTACTGAAAGGTCCCACTTTTGGAGGCAATGGAGAAGGATCAAAAGGTCCGATCGCAGTTTAGGGGAGGGTCATCTGCTATTGTGGCAAATAACACCGAAAACCCACGAGTCATTGATGCAAAGTTGCAGGCTCTCAGCCCCAAGTATAATTCGATGATGAATCACATTCGTATACATTTACCAGAAGTGAGTTTGTGATAAATTTACCTAACAACAAAGAAATGGTTGATATCTCAAACTATTTACACTCAATTTAATTGCAGTTGATTTTGTGGGATATCGACATGAATGGAAAAGTGAATGGAGCAGTGGAAACATGCAGAAGAGAGGACAAGTATGTGATGTCCAAGAGGTTCAAAAGCTATTTGAACTTTTCTCATCCCTTTAATAGCAAGCAACTTCGATCCTAGTGAATGCGCATGGGCATATGGAATGAACATATTCGATCTACAATCTTGGAGGAGAACGAACCTAAGCGACGCATACCATTACTGGCTTCGACATGTAAGAATTAGTAACCTCAAAGCACAAGTCAATGTTTTTACTACCGAGGAAACTCACATATTATTTCTCCTTTTGCAGAATTTGAAATCAGACTTGAGTTTATGGCAGCTAGGAACGTTACCTCCAAGTCTAATAGCATAACACAGACATGTACATTCCATCGCTCCGTTCAGGCACATGCTAGGGCTAGGATACCAGGAGTCCAGCCGTCCAGGACAACAAACCGCATGTGTTATCCACTTCAATGGTCGAGCAAAGCCTTGACTAGATATAGCGTTTCCACAGCTGAAGCGTTGTGGACAAAGTATGTTGATTTCTCAGACAGATTCATAAAGAGCTGTAACATAAGAGAATCATATATAGGGAAAGTAAGAGCGAAAAACATCACATTTTTATTACATGTACATGCTGAAAGGAGCAGTAGGACATAGTACATACTACAGACATGAGGGTTCACAGGCTTCAAATTTTGGGAAATCTCCTTTACATTCTGATTCTATGAATAGCTTCTATTCAACCTTGCCGAAGCCTTAAATGCAGAAGAGCAAGTATTATACCTTCCTCAATTCAGCACTCAAGCTCAAGCTCCCACACTTTTGCACTATCACAATCCAAACAAAAACGAATGTTACATAACCACAAGTCCACAATATCGACAATGCTAATTAAGCTATGAACAAGATAAAGATGAGAGATTGAAGAACGAAAAAACTCACCCAGAAAGCTTCGACGGGGAAGAAACTGCAGATACATGAATCAATCTCTATTTATATGCTCACCCAATCTAGATATAGGTTGACAGGGTTATTCTGGGTAACAGGTACTACTATTTAGGGATAAAAAAGGAATGAACAGGGATCCAAAATCACAGCCATGGGTGTGATTTCAAAAACAGGGGGGGTAGCAGTGCATCGAAATCACATCGACAACGGTGTTTTGAATCACAGACGGTAAAAAAGTAAAAATAATCCGGGCAGCCCCGAAATCGGAAATCACAGCGTCCAAAAAAAACCAAGCGCTGTGTTTCCGACGGTCAAAGCGTGATTTCGACGTGTTTTCCCAAAACCAATCACGCTCGTAGGTGCATGCAATTAAGTGGCGAAGAAAGTACTTGGACTACACTTGTGTGATCAAAATTGAAGAGAGAAACAAACGCTTTGTAATGTAAGCCGCCAAATTGGAATCAAATTGCTATACTACTATACATTGATTTTTCTGTAATGTAAGCAAGACGAGCCAGATTGAAGAAACAAGCAAATAAGAGTACATATATAGCCCAAACGGTAGAAAAGTGTGTACCATACTTGTTGTGGAAAGTATTATACATCGTACAATAACGGACCTAAATTTGTTAAGTTAGTTAGAACAAATACAAAGAGAACACGCTCAATTGGTAAATGTTTTCACTTTCATCTCTAAATTCTCAGTGAAATTATAATCTTTCTTCTCAAACTATGCAATAAACCTTTTCGATTCATCATATAATCTGTACGTAGTACGTACTACGTAGTAGCAAATTAATTAAGATTATACTAGTAGTGCTAATAACGAGCATATATAAGCTGTCCCATTGGATCGATGAGTTTGATTATTGGAAGCTGCCTGATTTGTCAGGCAGGGGTGTTGGGCTGGGCCATAGTGCCCCCAAATTGGAGAGCCATTTTTCGTTTGACTGAACAAGATAATACCGTCCAGCCACCCAACGGCCCGATCCAAGTACAACTAGTACAACATAGCTAGCTAGTAATTCTCGGTTATGTCCATTTACCTAAAAGGAATAATATCAAATTGGTACTAGTTTCAAAATTTTCTATCAAATTAATGTGACCTAAATTTTTTATATCAATTTAGTGAATACTTTCTATCAAATTAGTTATTAACCTAATTTTAGTATTTTTTTTTTCTATTTTAAATTAACTTCCTCCCTGTATTCTCTCTAAAAATAACCACTATCCCACGTTATTTTATCTGATGAAAACTAATTAACATCTTTACAAGCATCTTTGTTCTATTATCAGTAAATAGTTCATCTAAACATAGGGAAATACCGTTACCGGAAAACACGGGAATCTGTTGACACACATCAAATATCCGCCTTCATTATGATGCATGAAAAGAAAGATGCTTGAATAAAAAACACACCACAAAACACCGATGCATGCTTTAAAAAAACAGATTTACAACTCTCAGTCAATGGGTAATTTGAAGCTTGAAAAATAGAAAGGGGGATTAGGGCTAGTAGTAAATTGGGAAAATCTGTGATCAAAAGAAGATGCTTGAATATTAATCTGGGTGAATTGATGCTAGAAATCCCATCTGTACTACAGTTGCTTGCTGAATTTTAGGAGGAGAAAGTGATGCTTGAAGAAGCGTGGTGTAAAGAAGAAACCGGCAGAAACCAAGAAACACTGAAAAAACGATGAAAATAGGAAAAGAAAATGTTGTTATTATTAGTCTGAGATGCATGTAGTATAAAACAAAAAAAACTATTAATGAGTAAAATAGTGTCTAAAAATATTATAAATAATAGATTACATTCAAAAAAATAGGAAGGTCATATTAGTAAAAACATATATAGACACTTTTTTTATATAACTTTTCCATCTATCACCTATTTGATAGAAAGAATTGGGATTAACATTAATTTGAAATTTTCCCATTATAAAATCACTTTTGTTCAATTTAAATTCAAGTCATAGGTTTTATTCAATTCCAATTCAATTCAATTAAATTCAATTCAATTCAATTTGAGTTTGTTCAGTTCAATTTAAATAACTAGTTCATGTTCATTCAATTCAATACATTAAGAGGTTCTCAAATTCAGATGCTCTGTATTGAATAAATTCAAATTGAATTGAATTGAAACTAAACTGAACTGAATAAAATTAAAACTAAATAGATGCCTTATGTTTCGTAACCATTATAAACGCGGTTAGTAAGTTGGTATCCTTTGGTTTTTATTGCATGGAACACACGGGTATGGATATGGAGTTGTTCCATATAAAGTAGTAATGGGTAGGTCGGGTGGATGGTGTATGGACTAAATAATAAGTTATCACTCATCTGAAATGGAGCTAGCAGCAAGCCGGGGGAGAAAGAAACAAAGTCGATCGCCCGGCGGACCCACCCCCATTGGTTCTCCATGTGAAGAAGAAGAAAGAAGTTGCCAAATACTATCTACACATATATACTCCACTGTATATAGTATGGAGTATGCAGTATGTACACTGATTACTTAGTTACCCATAACTATATACTTGATGATTGATCATAATTTCTTATATATCCAACTACAAGATGGTGCCCGGCCGGAAACTCTGAACATATATATAGAATTTTATTTTGTTTACATAAAAAGTAATACTTTGCTGATCCAAGAAATCGTCCGCCATCTTCAAGATTGTAATTCAACTTTGCGAAAAACATAACAAAACAGCGTAGTTATAATAATTTTGTATTGAAATTTTTTGTAATCGGCGATTAAACTTGGTGGGAAGAAAATCAATATAATATAATATAACAATATTCGTTTTACTTATTAGTTAGCTCGCTAGAAGATGTAATATATGTTTGACGAAACGAACTGATAAACTGACTGATAGCTGATAAGGTGACTCAAAATTGATAAGGTAGCTGGTTGCTGACCAGTCACATTATTTTTGTAATAAGCTATATAGAATAATTTCTCAAATCAGTCACCCGATCAGTTACCTTATTGACATTCGTCAAACAGAATTATTGTCATACAAGGTGAAATCAACTGATCAGGCGATGCCAAACATACACGTAGTAGTAGTATATTTATGGACGGAAGATTATACTACTTATATATAATCAAATTAAATCCATCTTAAGTTCAAGTAAGAGGAGACCTTTGTGGAGCCCCTTTCCTCCTATTGCCCAAAGAGATGATCATCTTCTCTAGAAACCTTCTGCCACCCTTCATTTTCTTAGAACTACTGCTACTACTACTAGTTGCTTCTTGGGCATTATTTTCCGAACAATTCGTAGGTTCCTCGTCTTCGTCTACAAGAAGTTCCGAGGCACCATCAACTCTCAATCCCTGAAATCCGAAATCTAATTCGTCCAATTGGTGCAAAATACTTGACAGTTGTTCTCCTTGATGTATAAAGTGATTCACCTGCATGCGCGCAGTATTCATTCATTTTTAATAATACTACTACAAGTGTAGAATGATAAGAATAATAGTAGTAGTATAGGTAATTGATGTACAGTGAGAAAGGCAATGTAAATTAATTAATATCGAGAGACGAGAGGAATGGACCTTGCAAGAAAAGGAGCAAAAGTTGAAAGGTTCCTGAAGAATTCTGAGACATGTGAAACAAGCATTGCCGTCTGCACCAGGAGCCAACTTGCAAGATCTTGATTGTATCGTCCTCTCGCTTAAAAATATCACTTTCGCACCATTTATTGTGTAAGGCTGCACCACCACCACGTATAGACGACATATAGTATAGTAAAAAAGCATGCATTTTCAACAAATTAAAATCCAACTTAATTAATTTACTTGACAAATCAATTGTACTACTAGTACTAATTAAGACGTAATTACCTGAATGAAGGAACAATCGACTACCCTCTCAAGGTCATCCAGCCTGATAACATTTTGGTACACATATCTTCTCACCTATATATAAATTAAATAAATTAAATAATAATAATATTATTGGTCATTTTACATTGTGGTTGGCAACATTCATTTCTAAATGTTTCTTAGTACACACACTATTGGTGCTGCGAAGCCAGGAATTTTTAACAACCCGTGTTTTCTATTTAACTAAATCTAAAATAATTTACATGTTATTTACAGATACACATAAAAATATAAAATCACATTTATTGGACCTTCTTAATAGCTACTAACCCAATACAAACCAGTATTTTTCAAATAAAATTACAAAAATTACACTACTAATTTTTCATTTTTTGTTTTGACCCTGTGTGGCGCACGGGATCACTTATACATTGGGCTCGCCCCCGAATATATATAATTATAAAGTTAATCATCATCTCCATTTCAAATCATGTTGATTTGATGCTTTGTGTTGTGATGCACTCTTATTGTATGATTGCGGTGAGATATATGTTGATGGTTGTGAGATGGTTTAGTTGAACGGTAATTCTATAGAAATGGTAAGCGCGCGGTGTTCATAATACAAGAGACAAAATAAGGTTAAAAGAAGGCAGAGGTGGATAGAGAAGTGGTAATGGAAGAGACAAAATAAAAAAAAGGGCCGGTGGTATGTAGAGTAGTCGTCACCACGTAGTAGTGGAGTAGTAGTATCGTAGTCAAACTACTACAGGTTGTTGTTTTATTGAATCATCAGAGTGAAAGCAACGGGTGATGATCATGAGATCTAAAGTAATCTGCGGACAGTCCTTGAATTATTATTCAAACTTCAAACACAGATATCCCCGCCAGCTTCATTTTTTCCATACCAATAATTACCATACTGTACAATTATTCAAACAAACAATTCTTCAAAACACATGCACAGGGGCCGAGGCGGGGATTACCACCATCACCATTTGAAATCGATTTAGAGACTTTATTTTAGTGATTTAGAGAGTCCATAAACATCAAACATTACTCATATACTTTACACCTAATTCGAACTCAGACACCCACTTACTATTCACGTTCAGTTAAATTAATTTTCCCTAAATTAAAACCAAACAATTCGTGAATTTTTTATGATAATATACTTGTGCAAAATTTACATTTCGTCACTCTAAAATTATTATATCGGTGTAATTTTTTAGTCTAATTTATTAAATTTTGTATAGATCATAATTTTATAGTAATACCCACCTTTTATATGCAACTCCATCCTTACTATAAATAATATCCCAACTTCAAATTTGTATAAACGAAAATTAAATTTGTTGAACTTTTCGCATAGAAGTGGAAGGAAAGCATTGACGCAGTGTCTCTCTTTAATAGAGAGTAATCAATTACATATAAAATTATTATTATTATTACTACTTCCTCCGTTCTATAATAATTTATTAATGATTTAGCCTATGTTTTGGCATGAACAGGGGCACAGATGGTAAACCACAAGAGCACATACTGACAGGTTTGAATTCAAAAGGTAGGCAATAGGAGGATCATAAATTCAAGCTCACTGAAATTGGAGCATAAGTAGAACTAACATGAAGGAAGGTTATTGAATTGTTCATAATGAAGAAGATAGCAGAGATTATAGATCATAAGTTAATGAGAAGATAGATAAATAAATGTATATATATGCAGGGGACAATTATTATTATTATTAATAAAAGGAGGTAAGTAAAGTAATTAAGTGATATAATATTGAATGAATGAAGTGATGACATCACAAGTATGAGATCGAATAGCGAGGACGGTGTACGTACCTGGAGAAGAGGATGTTTGGGATGATGAGAAGGAAGACAGTGAGGGCAAAAGGTTTGGCAACAATGGAGGCAAAATATGTTCTTCTCATTCTTTCTTGAATTCTGATGAACTTGACAACTTACAAAGTATGTTTCACCCATTAAACCTGAAATCCATGCAGGTACAACAACACTACTACTACTATTCTTCTCATTCATCATATCACTCCTCCTTCTTCTTCTTCTTCTCTCAGATTAATTCTCTGAATATGTAGTAAAACTGTAAAAGCAATGTATTTAAACTGATATGCTACTACTATAATGGAAGGATGAAAGAAAGAAAGAAATTATTGTTAGCTACTAGTATAAAAAAGTAAAGAAAGTTGTCAGGTGCAGCCTCGGTCTGTACTCTCCTCCCTCTGCACCACCTTGCCTGCCTGCCAGTTATTGTTGTTCCTATGGGGATTACCTTAGCTGAGTAATTACTTTTACACCTTTCATTTTTTTATGGGTAAATTGTTGCCAACACCCATGTGGATTAGAAAGTACAAAAAACACCATGTACTACAGTGCAGCGTATTTTGTGTGTGTAGTGTGTGTGTTTTTAGGCTAAAATATCAAAAAGATTCTCCAAAAAACACACAAACACGCACTGTACTATAGTACAAGGTGCTCTATGAACTTTTTTGTCCACAAGGGTAACGGATTGAAAGTTTCCCTTTTTTTATTCCCAAATGTTGTGAGTTTATTCTTCGGTAGTACCATATGCTTTTGGGACTCATACGGGCTGCTTCCTTTCATTCTCATTTGTGGGTTTGTTAATTCCAAATGAGTTTTCTACTTGTGTCTCGTTCAGTCTTCAACTATTCAACCCGTTCATTTTCCTCTCTCTAACACATATTACGATCTTAACCTCTCCACCAATTAAATTACTATTTAATAACCTCAAAATACATCAATTCACATTCAAACTATCTAATTTCTCTCTTACATCACTTACACAAAATACTCATTACACTTATAAATCATACCACACACTCTCAAATCGATTACTATTCACATATTGTTACAACATGAATAAACCCACCAACTAAAGCGGAACCAAGCGATAGCATTTTAATATGTTATAAAATGCAGACACTTAAGGTACAATTATGGTTAAACTATGAGACCCCACATCCAACACCGTTTTGAGAGTGAATGGGAATGAAAGATGTATAAGTTAGACCACCACTCTCATATGGTACGACGACTTTTGGGTGATACCAAAATAAAATCCGTGCGGACTTAAGTTCAGAGCTGGAAATTTCATGCAATGGAGGCGTGTGTGGGTTTCATTATGCGTAACCTTGTTGGCCCATTGGGCCAAGTCTTAGCCCACTAGTGGTTGAATAGTTACATAAACTATTAAATTACCTTGAGACACGCATTTATCTTTATTTGCTTTACCAGTTTACCCTATCCAAAATCGTACAAACTTGCTAAAATGTCGGGTGCATGCCCAAAATTTGATGGGTCAGATCTAACCCTTGGCCATCTCAAATATCAAATTTCCAGATCCACGAAATGATTGAAGATTGGCCTCCCGATCTTAACACAGTTTCAGAAAGTAAACAAAAGTGAACTGCCCAGAAAGAAAAGGGTTTCGCGGGGCCTGTTAAAATGCACGATGTGTGGAGAAGGAGGAATGATGATGACAGACTTGACAGTCGGTAAGATGGGGACGACGAATCAACACACCAACAACTATATATGCAGACAATGGGCCGGCTTGGATCCAATTCCAGGCCCACCATTAGGCATGGGCATTCCGTTAATCATGGGCAAATTAACATACTTGTTGGGCCTGGGATTGTAATTGGTAGCTAGTAATCGTGGCCTAATGTCTAATGAAATGGAGTAATCAGAAATCCATCTAAATCGAATGAAAATGAAACTTTCGAACTTAAATATTAAGAGGTTACTATATATTACGTTCACATGTCGATCGTTGTTGTTACAGATTACAGATGAATGAATATTTTTGACAATCATCTATATGCGCGCATTGCCTTGTTCGCAATCTGATGCATGCAGTGCACCATGCCACCACAGCTCAATTAGACACCTAGATTATGTATATGTAACCAACCTAAGACCAAAATTAATCGTCTTTTCTTTTAATCACTTCCAACCTTGATCAACTGTGACATACACGCTAGCAGGAACCGGCGCATCTGATTCAATTATAACCTTGTTCCCTGAGACATTCCTTAGTGCATGAGCCGGATATGATCCACTTTCAGCCAAGAACGTATACTGAACTTGCCTGATAAGGTCAGGAAACACCAGGATCCGGTTAAAGTCTGTTGTCCATGTGCTACCATTCCCTTGTGCACTTCCTCTACCAATAGTCCCCTTAAGATTCATACCATTTACATTGTTCTTATCTATTACTACTTGATCAACCTGCTTAAAAGCCCCCCCTGCTTCATCCAACTGCACGATATCAATCCCCTTATTGGATCCGGAGAACATGTTCTCCATAATAGTCACTCCATTTGCTACACCCTTAACAGATTTCAACACAATATACGCGTCTCCCAGGAAAAAACTATTGGAAATTGTGAGCTGCACGGGATCCTCTGCTACTATCCCTGTATAATCCATATAAGAGTTGACAATGCGTGTCTGTGTTAAACCTGGTGTCTTCAAGTATATACCGGTACCACCAAAACCAGTGGCCTTGTTATAGCAATGTACATTTGAAAACAAATTAGCCTGGCCGGAAACCATGATCCCCATACTGGCTGAAAATATGACCACATCTGAAACAGTATTATCGTTTCCTGCCAAGTCTATTGCCGTTCCAGAGAAGCTCCTCTCATCATGATCACCACCAGCAGTGATCTTTTGGCCTAGATAAGTGTATCTGATGTAGGTCTCGTGGCCACCTCGGACTGAGATGCCAGTCGTGTTGAAATGAGTGACATAACAGTTGTCGACGTTGGTTCTTAAAGAGTTAAGAACCTGAATTCCTCCACCCCGAAAATTGGAATCCAAATACAAATCTCTTAATGTGATGAATTCATAGTTGTATCCAGAGCCATTGTTTGAGGCAGGGGACAAGTCTATTAGATATCCATCGTTTGGGAAGCTATCGGATGCCTTTAGTGAGCCTCCATGTATCTGTCATAAGCAAGGAATTAACTCATATAATCTCCGGTTCCATAGTCAGATATTAGTAGTGTGAATATAAGAAGAATATATAACAGACGAAAGATTAAAGCTGGGTATTGTATTGAATATTACTGATACCAAGTCACGTACAGATGAGGTAAGGGTGGGTAGTATATTAAAACTGCAGGCTTGTAGCAGGTAAATTTAGGTAAACAATTAACTAAAAGTGGTTCTTCATTTGACAATAGATAAATTAATTAACAAACCAAGAAAATTAGTAGCTACTACATGACAGATATGGACATTTGGAGACAGATTGTGCAAGGTAAAAACTGTTTCATGTAAAACACATTAACTAATTAGATAGATACATGAGACATTTCATCAATCATCACCAGCTTCTTCATATCATCAGTCTGGTTATATACATTGGGCTATACTATAGTACTATACTATATGTCATATGATAGCAGTAAGTTGGAATTAAACTTAATTTATAAGTTGCAATTATATAAGTGGAGACACACATATATATATACATACCACAAGGTTTCCTTTTCCAGGAAGAGGAAATTGAATTGGACGAGAGATCAAGTAGAAGCCACCATCAAGATCAATTCTTGCTCCACCAAGATTGTCAATGCCTTGAATCAAGAAACCGTTCACTGGGCCTTTAAGAGCGTCTGTTATTGCCCGGAGAATCGCATCAGTGCTGTCATTTTTCCCAGTTGGGTCTGCGCCATAAGAGGTTACATGATACACCAGTGGACTACTCGTGGCACCTGCAGCCGCCTGCATTGATCGATGGATGGATCGATGAGCCAAATAAATATTTAATTACTAGTCCTATATAATAAATGAATTACTTACGGATGATTCAAGCTGAGTAGTAGTAGATGAGAGAGATGGTGGCTTGAAAGAGTGCATTTGATGTAAATGTTCCCTAGAGAAATGAACATCAGCATTAACGCAGAGGTGATGAATGAAGATGAAAGCGGCAACCATGAAGAAGAAGAAGAATGTAGCCAGTCTTGATGCCTCCATTAATTTGTGTGGCTAGAAACCTGACTGCCTGTTGATGATATATATATATATATATATAATAAATATGAGTTGAAATTGAAATATA
>JAQRGC012194946.1:0-11540 GCA_028659135.1 Plantago lanceolata
TGATCATTGAGGATCCCTCTATGTAGCGCGTGGGCCCCACAGTGAGGCCCACGCGCTACAGTGAGTTGATCCTCAATGATCAACCCCCCAGGGTCGAAGAGACCACTTAAACATCATATCAATTCTACATGTTTATTGTTGTTGATGACGTGAGATTATGGAGTTGGTGTTTAGTGTTTACATGGAGTACTATGTATCTCGAACATTTTGAATATAGTTAATTAAGTGTGTTTCTCATGATAGATTTGCTAGTCAATTATGTGCACATTGTTCTGATGTATTTTTGTGCAGATTTGGATTATGAGTTATACATGTGTGATTGTTGTTCATGTAGATCATGCATTCATTGATCTAAGTGCAGGACACGCATTCACATACTTAATAAAAGTTAAGGAACAAAAGGTCTAAGATAATTTATGAGCTATGCCTATCGCAGGCTAGCAAATTCAGAGATCATTGACTAGGCTGTGTGTTAAGTCAATTTAAGATCAGCAGACTAGGCTTTGTGTCAAGCCAATTTTAATGACTAGGCTTTGTGTCAAGTCAATCAGATCAGCGGCTAGGCTTTGTGTCAGGCCAACTTCAGATCAGTGGCTAGGCTGTGTGTCAGGCCAATTCAGAATAAGAATAAGAACTTTCAGACTCATAAGAGTAAGAAGCTTAACGACTGGACTTTATGTCAAGTCAAGAGCTTAAGAAACTTTAGGATGTCTTGCATTTGCATTAGCTGCATTATGACTTAATGGCAAGATTAAGATGAGAATTAGAAGTAAAGTTAGACGTGTAAGTCCATGGCATATGCATGATTACTTGCTCAGACGCGTTGATTTTGTCTAATACTACACCCCCTTTCAGGTTTAATCTCGGAAGTGAAGATGGAGCACTCAAGGGTGATTCATGTACCATCAAGCAAGAGATTCTTTAAGAAAAATAGTTTAGTTCATGTTTTACTTTGTTATACGAACTACTACGCTTTGCGAACTAAGTTCACTTTATTATATTGAATACGGTTTTAGTTGACTAGCGCCCTTTAACACTTTAGTGCAGTTTGTATTTTGTTTTAATTTTTGGGGCGTTACAATCACAATTTAAAACTAATTTATAGTTAAAAGTTATTACATTTGACCAGAATTACTCCTTTGGATCTAAAGTTTAAACTATGAGAGTTCTTTGGTCTTCTTTAATTTAATAACTAATTTTAAATTAAACTAAAAGTTAGGACGACGGAATTTCTTCTTCTTTTTCTCGATTTATCTTGGTATCCGCTTAGTAACTAATTTAGTCGAACACCGTCAGATTCTTTTTGAAGGGGCAACTTTCCCAATAACATTTTTCACATCCACAAGACTTGAACCGAAACTTTACCTAAATGAACTCAAATTATTACCGCTTAAACTAGCAACTGGAATTTTGAATTCCCTCAATAAATTACATTTCAAATGACTTCTTTAAATCAATTTCGGTCGGGTCGTAGCCAAAGTGCCAAACACTCCGTTAGTCATTGAATTCGTAGTCAAATCCAGTGGTTATTATCTACCAAATCTACAACAATTAATGAACAATGAGTGACTTTTAATCACTTTTCCCCTACTTAAACCCATTACAATAATCATAATTTTCCAATTCTTTATTACTGAAAACTAAAAAAAAAGGGGATTACAAAATCAGTCACAGAGACACAGAGCATCAAGAATCAGAGTCCAATGTCACTTTTTTTCTTATTTTAGACCCAAATTTCCTCTGCATTCTTCAAATCCCACAATAGAATACTGGTCTTGGAGTCTTGGTCCCCTAAACTTGAAAATTCGGCGCTATTTTGCC
Source organism: Plantago lanceolata (assembly GCA_028659135.1). Lineage (NCBI taxonomy): Eukaryota > Viridiplantae > Streptophyta > Magnoliopsida > Lamiales > Plantaginaceae > Plantago > Plantago lanceolata. Next base: position 1,822 of record JAQRGC012194946.1, read on the forward strand.
GCCGATAAAGTGTGTTTCATGTCTCTCAGCATTTTCAAATTCAATTTTGTTTCCCATTAACATCAGCTTTTGGGGTGATAGCTTAGCTCTAGCTCCTACGGCTAGAAAGATTGCAGGGTTTTGAGCAAAATAAAATCTTTTTTACTGGGTTTGCAATGTTATGTGGGAAAAGTTCAGTTAATAATGGCCGTGGATCGGCTCAGGTATTTCTCAATGTGTATGATCTCAACCCCATTAATGGCTATGCTTACTGGCTGGGCCTTGGGGCCTATCACTCTGGTGTTCAAGGTTAGTCCTTCTAGTATTCCAAAGCAACAACATTTTCTTGTTTTTTGTTTTTTGTTTTTTTTTTTTTTTTCTTTTTTGAGTATTTGGTGGGGTATGAAATGGTTTCTTGAATTTATCAGTTTATGATTGCTTTATTAGATCTGCAATTGGATTTTGATTGGATAGTGTAATTGGATCCTTTGATGCATTGCTTGTTTTTCTTGATTTTTGCTGGGATTAGTTGTTTGTGTGTTGGAAATGTGTAGTTGATGATCTGATTGATAAGATATGGTGAAAAATGCAGTTCAGTGAGCTAATTATTTCTTTACAAATATACATTGTGTTTGCCTCTGATTTAGCCGAAATTGATTTAAGGAGGGACTTCGAAAACTGATTTAAGGAGGGCCTCTGAAAAAGTGTTCTAGGCTTTCTTAGATTAAGACAAAGGGGGCGAAAGGTCTCTCTGACCGATAGGCTTTTTTTGGCTATATAATGTGTTTGCAACCTCTTGTCAAACTGCCTTCTTAGTGCATCGAGAAGAAAAAGCATAGTTTTTGTTGTGGATTATGAAGGTTTTGATCTTGTGTTTGATGAGTGTATTACCGCGTGCACTATCATACTTGTGTATCCGGTGTTGGTAATGAATAAACTTTTTTTGCCGTTTCAAAGGGAAAAAAAAGAAGACATTATCATTCAAGAAGCAAGTCCCATGTTGCTTGTGCTTTCCATTGAACTAGTATGGGTCTGCAAGTAGTACCCCATTATGTGTGTGTTTTGTGTATGAACATGTCTCGTATTGTTAGTCTTTTGGGTCTGTGCTGTAACTCACGCGGTGTCTATGTTAATTTTTATTTTAACATTGTTTCAGTGATGTGCAATTTGATTGATTGTGGTGCTTTTCTGTAAATTTTGTGAATTCTGGGATTTTGGCAGTTCATGGTGTGGAGTATGCATTTGGAGCTCATGATCAGCCCACAACTGGGATATTCGAATCGAAGCCAAAACATTGTGATGGTTTCACATTTAGGAAGTCAATTTTTATAGGATGGACTGAGGTGACTGCTGCGCAAGTGAAGGGTGTGATGAAGGAGCTTGCAGTGAAGTACCAGGGAAACTCATACAACCTGATTTCAAAGAATTGCAACCACTTTTGCAATGATGCCTGCAGAAAACTGACTGGGAATCCTATTCCAAATTGGGTTAATCGCCTCGCTAGAATCGGTAATCTCTCTTTTATGCCGTAGATTATGCTTGTTTTGTCTGCAAGATGAATTGTAATCTCAAATTACATTCCCTTAGTATCTGATTTATGCTTTATAGTATGTTCCGTTTTGTCTGCAAGGTGAATTGCTACCATTTTTGTTGTTAATCTGTTGCGTTAGGGCCTAGTGAGGACTACTAAGTTATTGTAGAATCATGTAAAGGATGGTTACTGAAGCAAACATTGTGAACTTAGGCTCATGTTTTTCTTTACTGCATCACATTGTAACTTCTGTGTTGCCCTCTGAGATATTTTGCTAAAGTCAAATGTAGTCTTATTTCCAAGTTGCTCTATTTGTCGATAAAATGAAGTCTCATGTTCTGATAGGGTAACAATCTACATGTCCACCATTATTGTCGGGGAAGGTTGTCAACCCGCAGCAATTTTTGTCAAAAATGCCTCTCAGTTGTCACAGAAGCCCCATAAGCTAGAATGTGAACTTTGTAATGTTTATAGTTCATTGATCATTATCATGGAGCTAGGCGAGGCAGCTCTTGATAGTTGAGTTGACTTATTTTCGCGTTTAGTTTGAGTCGCGGTCATCTTAAAAGGCCTTGCATAGGGGATATAATTTGTCTATCTATATACTAGGTCAAGATTGTTCAAATGAGTCATACTGGAATAAGTCTGTTAAACTTGTAACAATCTCAAATTTATATGTGCTGTTCTTCTCTTAGGTGTGCTCTGCAAATGTATAATTCCGGAGAACTTGGATTTGACCCAAGGTAACCGGCCTAAAACTCAAAACAAGATCTGTAACGTGGAGAAGAAGAAACCAAGAAGCCAACCAAAGGGGCCATCTGATGACTCATTTTCCAACTCAACCTCGACCCTCTCGTGTTCAATAGCCTCAAGCAGCCGAAGCTTCTATTCTCCTCCCTTAGCAGCAACCACAAGCAGCCGAAGTGAAAACTCCTTGCCCCTCTTTCCTCCCGAGTTGTAACAAGAAGCGTAAACAGTTTTTCGCATTTATTCTTTATCAACTTTGATCCATGTGATCTTACAGTACTCAAAGTCCGCTAAAAGGAAACCTGCCTACACATGTGTACATTTACATTTCTGCTAGTTGTAATGATTTCTTAAATTTTCTAGTGCATGTTGAGTTTTTATTAATTATTCAAAGTCTCGTACCCATTTTAATTAATGGAAGGATTGGTGTGTGACATAAAGATGGACTATGGATAGTATTTTAGCTTTTTATATAAGTGTGGTTACGTGAATCAATAGCGGGTGAGCTATGAAAAACCCTAATGCTCTCTAGCGCCTGCCCCCACCGGAAACCTAATCTTAATATTCCGGCGACTTCCGCTTGAATATGAACTCTACTCCCCGCCTCCAGAAATGAACACGAACCATGATCTCCACTGCCAATGACACTCCAATGACTGCTGAGGAGGAGTCCCCGGCGGTGAATGACGGCCCCGTTGCCTCCAACCACCATGGTAATACTGCCAATCCTTTTTCCCAATCCCATCCCACATACGCAGAACGTTTAAGCCCACGACTCCCACAGGGAGATGTTAGGGTTTCTGATCTCAGAACCCTAGAAGAAAAAAGTAAGATCCAAGTGAGCGAAGCTACTGACGAGATCCCGTTCACACAAGTAAGGTTTGATGACGAATATCGCACGTTGATGAACAATCAATGGAAAGATGCGATTATCATCAAAGTTCTGGGAAAATCCTGGGCATACCCAGCACTCCTGAACCGACTGGAAACCTTGTGGAATCTCACAGGAAGATTCGAATTCCTCGACCTTGGGTATGGATGTTTTTGCCTGAAAGACATTCCGGCAGATAAGAGCGAACTGATCTTGACGCAAGGACCATGGCAGATAGCTGGTAGCTTCCTCTCTATCCGAAAATGGAAACCTAACTTCCGTGCCGATAATGATAAAGTGGAGACTGCAATTACTTGGGTACGTATTCTTAATCTTCCAATGGAAATGTTTCGTGATGCAGTTATCCTTACGCTTGCAGAATGTATCGGGGATCCTATAAAAATTGATGGGAGTACATTCTCAGCTTCTAAAGGAAAATTTGCCAGATTCTGTGTTCAACTTGACACGACTAAACCTCTGAAGCTAGGCCTGCATGTTAGTGGTAGTGTTTATCAGGTGGTTTACGAGAACCTGCATTCCATATGCTATAAATGTGGCAGGGCTGGCCACGTTACAGCAGAATGCAAAATTCCGAACCAACCACAAGAAGAACAATCCACAGAGAACATGGCAGAAACAACACCTCCTACTGCCAGTGTGCAAGACGCCCCACGGGCGACATGGCTCACGGAAAGGGTCAAGAATAAGGAGTTTGGCGAGTGGATGCAAGTGACCCGTAAGAAAAAATCCGCTGCAAGCGCAGGTACTACAGCAGCACAAACCAACCCTCAGGCTAATACGGGTAACCGGAGACAGACACAGCAGGGTGCCACTACTCCTGCGGCTAATACCCCTAGACAGAGGGCTGGAAACCAGCCCACTGGGCCAGTAAACCGGAATCCAACCGCCCCTACCCAACCTGCACAAGTCAGAAACCCTAATGGGCGTCGGCTCCCTAATTCGATTCTGAGAAGGAATGGCCCAATTCCGACCTCAAATCAGAATTCTAATACTTCTGGAGGTGTATTTAACTTCACCTCCAGCTCAAACCGTGCATCAACTTCGACAAACCCTAGCCTAGCAACTCAGAACCCGTTCAACGCACTCAGAGAACACGAATTCCCACAACCTGAGTTTGAGAATGGAGCAGGAACAGTGGGACCACGGTTTGGCCTGGGATCAGAACGGGAATCTGGTGGTACAAGAGAACGAAATACTAATGAATCACGAGGAGAACGAGGTTCGACACGTGATATGGAAGCAACCTTCAGTCATATCAATGACGCAGCAGAACAGACGCGTGGTACAAGTATTGGAGGTGCCAGCGTCGGTTTGGGAAGTAGAAATACTGATACACTTTGTCGAGACGCAAATCTGGAATCAGGGGAGGTTCTGGCAGAAAACTCTGATAACCGAGTGGGAGAAACTCAGACAACAGGTCGTGGCAATGGAGATCCTGCAGCAAACGACGTCTGCATGGATGGGGAGACCTGTTGACTACCCCTTCCTAACTCACCATCTATTTGTATCCCCAATGAAGATCATATCCTGGAATTGCCAAGGGGCAGGAGATGACGATTTTCGACGAAATTTTAGAGATCTGGTTCGTACACATAGGCCAGATGTCTTCTTTGTTCTGGAAACCCGTGTTGGGGCTGATGTAGTTGATACAATAATTCCTAGACTTGGCTTCACTAACTGGCAAATTGCACCGACTGATGGCATGGACGGGGGCATTTGGATGTTATGGAACGAGGCAGATTTAGATGTGGATATTGTCGAGGTCGAGGATCAAGGTATCCACGCGGTCATTAGCAAAAGACAGCAAGAACCCTGGATGCTTTCAGGAATCTATGCTAAACCAAGGAAAGTTGATAAATTGAGAAGCTTTGGTCATCTTAAAAGACTGGCAGAGGTTTCTACACTCCCTTGGCTCGTCACCGGGGATTTTAACGAAATAGCTTATGCTAATGAGAAGTCAGGTGGAAGAGTTGCAAATCTTGGGCGATGTATGAGATTCCAGCAACACTTACAAGAATGTGGACTACTGGATCTTGGATTTCATGGACCACCATTCACCTGGTCGAACAAACGGGAGGGAAGGGCGTTAATCGAGGAACGGATTGATAGAGCCCTAGGAAACCAAGCATGGTGGGATCGATTTCCTGAACATCAAGTCCACCACCTCCCCCGAACATATTCTGACCATACTCCAATACTCACTAACTGCATGGGAGGGGATTTTACACCTAGTGAGAAACCTATTAGGTTCGAGAGTATGTGGTTTACAAACAAGGAATGTAAAGGCCTAATTGATAATATCTGGGCAGAAAGTGCGAACATTCTACAAGCTATAGATAAAGTCCCACAAGTTCTGCTTCCCTGGAATAAGGAAAGATTTGGAAATCTCTTTAGACGAAAGAGGCACCTAAAAGCTCGACTTGCAGGAATTCAGAAATCACACCCCACTGCTGCTCTAGCTCAACTGGAGAAGAAACTCTTAAAAGAGTTCAACATGCTGCTGCTGCAGGAGGAAAAATTTTGGCACCAAAAGTCCCGGATTAAATGGATGCAAGAGGGGGAGCGAAATACCAAATTCTTCCACCAATCGACCCTGGTCAGAAGACGTCGCAACAAAATTTTGACGTTGCAAATTGGTGACGAGTGGGTGAAAGATGATGACAGGATGAAATTACATGCAATCGAATTCTTTACTGGGCTCTTTTCCCCAAATAAGCCGGGCCAGGCCTCTGATATACCTGTTTGGCCAAGATCGGCCTACCAGGCCCAACTCACAAATGAGGAAATCAATCAGCTAACGGGTCCAATTAATGATAGGGAGATGAAGGAAATTGTTTGGGCTTGTCACCCTGACAAAGCACCCGGACCGGATGGGCTGCAAGCTTTGTTCTACCAGAAATGTTGGAGTACAGTGGGGCCATCAGTTCTGACTTTTGTCCAAGATGCTTTCTCATCAGGCCATTTTAATCCAATGGTCTGTTCCGCCTTCCTTTGCCTCATCCCGAAAATCCCGAATCCGGTTAGTATCGCTCAATTTCGCCCCATTTCGCTTTGCAATGTGCTTTATAAGTTTGTGACTAAATGCATCACTATGAGACTTAAGGATATTATGCCCCGAATCATTGCCCCAACACAATCAAGCTTCATTAAAGGTAGGAGTACCCAGGATAATATTTTTGCACTCCAAGAGATTTTACATTCTTATCGCCCAAAGAAGAAGAATAAAATCGGATGTATGATTATGAAGCTTGACCTTGAAAAAGCGTATGATAAAGTGAGTTGGGCTTTTCTCGAAGACACCCTCATAGCTTTCAACTTTCCTCCACAATTGATAACCTTGATCATGTTTTGCGTTAGAAATGCCTCAACCCGCATCTTATGGAATGGGGAGCCCTTAGAACCTTTCAACCATGCGTGTGGACTTAGACAAGGAGACCCTTTGTCACCTTACCTATTCGTCCTTTGTGTCGAGCGGCTCTCATACTTGATTAATGATATGGTAGATGCTAAGAAGTGGAGCCCTTTAAAAGTCTGCCGGGAGGGACCTAGCTTCTCACATCTTTTCTTTGCGGACGACCTTCTTCTCATGAGCAAGGCAACCGTCCAGAATGCACGCACAGTGAAGCTAGTCCTAGACACTTTCTGCCACTATTCGGGTCTGAAACTGAGCCTTGCAAAGTCGAAGGTGTTTTTTACGAAAACACATGGCTCAAGCACTAAAAGAACAATCTGTGACATACTCGGCTTTGGACCCACCACAGATCTTGGGAAATACCTGGGAGTGAACTTGAATCATGGTCGAGTGAATCAGGGGAACTTTAGTCCATTTTTTGACAGCATAATGGCAAGATTTACGGGGTGGAAACGAAAATTCTTGTCACTAGCAGGGAGATCAACACTAATACAATCTGTTGCTTCATCAATCCCTATCCATACCATGCAATCGACATGGCTTCCGGAGAACATTTGCAACAAACTGGACAAACTCAACCGAGACTTCCTATGGTCTACGGACATCAGTCAGAAAAAGATACATTTGGTGGGATGGAACACTGTCACTCGACCTAAACTTGATGGAGGGCTGGGTATACGGGAGGCACGTAGAACCAACGAAGCTCTGCTCTCAAAAATGGCCTGGCGTATTCTAAAGGGGGAGAATACGGTCTGGTCAACTCTGGTGGGTCAGAAATATCTTAAAGGCACGAGCATACTCCATTACTCGAGCCGGCCTGGTGATAGCACAACATGGAAAGGTCTAATAAAATGCGATGCACTGTTGAAACCTTTCTTTAGGTGGAAAATTGGAAATGGCAAATTGATTTCCTTTTGGTTCGATAACTGGATGGGGCATGATATTCTCTGTAACCAAGTTACACACATCCACCCACTCGATAGAAAGATTAAACTCTGTGATGTAGTTGACCAAGCGGGGAACTGGTCCTTTGATCAATTACACACACATCTCTCAGATGATGTTGTGGACAGAATCATGCTTGTTAATGTGAACTTAACACAGACAGAAGATGTTGTGATATGGAGTGAATCCTCTAATGGCATGTTCTCCTGCCAGTCAGCCTACCAGGCACTACAAAAGCACTATCACACCCCGGATCAGAGCTCAGGCAGACAGAATCAGTACAAATGGATATGGAAGATTCGGTGTAGCAGCAAGTTGAAACATTTCCTATGGCTTGCAACCAAGGAAAAACTTGCCACGAATCATATGCGCAGAAACAGGCAAATCTGTGCACATGCTGTCTGCTCTATGTGTGACTATGAGGACGAAACAGCCCTCCATCTACTCCGATATTGTCCAGCAGCTACCAGAATTTGGGAGCTTCTACTATCGGGGTCACCACTAAATCGATTCAAGAACTTAAAGGATGACTCTTGGTTCCAATCTAACCTGATATGTAAAGACGCTGTAAGTGACTTGCTGCCCGGAGTCCCTTGGTACCTCGTCTTTCTCTCGGCAATCTGGAACATATGGAAGGCGCGTAACTACAAAGTCTTCAACGACAAGTTTCAATCTGCACAGCAGACGATCTTCCAGATACGGCAGGAGAGCCTTGACCTGAATTCTAGTTTCTACATTCCTTCACGAACCAAGCACCACGAAAAGTGGCTACTTCCGCCGGCGGGATGGGTTAAGCTAAATACCGACGGTAGCACATGTAACCACCAAAACAGAGGTGCAATTGGTGGAATACTGCGAGATGATACAGGTTCCTGGATTTGGGGATTTTTCCAGCAAATTGCTTCTCCTGTAGTGGATGAAACTGAACTGAGCGCCCTCCTTAAGGGCCTGACCATAGCTTGGGAAAGGAGAACTCACAAGATTGAGGTTGAGATTGATTCCCTCAATGTTTGGAGGATGGTGAAGGGTGAATTGGATTCCCCAGCTCACATAAGTGATTTGGTAACCAAGTGTAAAGAACTGATGAGTAAACCTTGGGATCTCATTTTTCGACATATTGATAGAAGAAGTAATAGCTGCGCAGATCGACTTGCAAAGCTGAGCTACGAGTTTGAGGCGGAGGGAAGATTCATGGATCAACCCCCAGTTGAGATGCTGGCCAATTTGGCACTAGATATAGTTTAATTACTAGTCCTTCTGATGTATCAAAAAAGAATCAATAGCGGGTAATTTATCCTCGCTAGTTTTGCGAAACAGCCTATTAGTAGGCTATGAAAGATATTTAATCAAACTTTCAAACAAGTGGGTAAAATGTAAATGAGGCAGGTAGAGTAGGAACCGCAAGTCTCGCCTTATATGTCTAATTATATGAACCATATTAGCCAAACAAATGAGCAATGAACTCATGATAGTTGATAATTGTGAAGGTCTGTCCATTCATATGTCTGATTTAATTGGTACAATCTCACACTGTACTTTATATATTCACTTCCATTTGTATAATGACTGTACTGCATCTGCATGTATATGTGAAATTGATAAACCGCTGTTACATTTTAACAACAAATTAATTTTAATCTAGGGTTTATTACGCTGACACCCTCTGTTGCTGTACCCAATTACAAAAGTGGGCATGATGTTTCACCAATTACATTTTCTCCCATTCTCACCAAATATGTTGACCAGATTATTAAGTCCCAATTTTATCTTACAAGCCAAACATGGCCTTAGCATTTTCCTTTAACTTTTTTCATTTTATTTTTCTCTAATTCTTCTTCTTCATCTCTAATTCTTCTTAGTTCTTCTTCTACTTCTCTAATTCTTCTTCTACATCTATTCCCCCTTTCTTTTTTTTTTTCCTTTCAATCTCTTCTCCGGTACCGGAGAAGAGACTGACTGCTCCAGATCGGAGCACATATGCTCCGATCTGGAGCAGTTTCACTGCTCCGACCGGAGCAGTTAGTGCTCCGACCGGAGCAGTTGACTGCTCCGATCGGAGCCGGCACCGGTGTGTTCGATAATAAAATTCCGGTATGTTCGAAACAAAAATTTTCGATTCGAATACTTTCAGGGACTGAATTTATATTTTTTAAAAGTTTGTGGGTGCTTAAAACTAATGAAATAAAAGTTTGTGGGGTTGAAATTAAAGAAAT
>JAQRGC012195683.1:0-20191 GCA_028659135.1 Plantago lanceolata
CTAGTCTTTAACCTTGTTGTCTAAGGGACCAACATTTTACTTGCAATTTTCATAGAGACCATTGCTCTACAGAGCTAAAACTTGTTATTTTTCATTGGATTTCTGCAATCAATTACTTTTCCATCGTCAATTGCTTCTACTCGGGAATTCAGTGCTTCACAGGATCTGTGACAATCCGGTGATACCTTTTATTGCCGTTTATATTGTTTAGTGATGATGATTATGTCTATCTGGATTGTTGTTTGCTTCTTGTCTATGAGTAGCTAAATCCATCTTGTTGATGGCAAATTGTGATATGTGAATTATGTTTCTGATTCTAGCTTGAGACTATACAATAGCCTTATTATTGTTCGTAATGCATGCTCTTTATGTGATTACCGTTATCTATATCTTTGAATTGGTATGTCACAACCATGGTCGATAATCTTTGCATAAAACATGCTGCAGTTCATTAATTTGCTGAAGTATTTAATTATACATCATGGTGGGAATTGTTAAAGATCAATGATATGCTAGTATGCTGAAACCCAGATTCACATGGATCAATTTGCTGTCAACATCTCTATAATATTGTTTACAACTCTCTGCGCCTTCTCTCTTGTTTAATTACTCGTATTTGCAAAATCATTCAATCTTTCTTCTCTAATTGATGAACGATTAAACGATTTAGAACCTCAGCTTAATTAAGTCCTTCGAGAACGATACTCGAGTTTAACTTGTTGCTGCACTCAAATCTTTTGTGTAGTTGTGGTTATTCTTTTGCTTGAACTAATAATCAATTTTGATTCGTCTGACAAACGCAAATTACACAAGTCCTTCCCTCTCAACCAATGGAAGGATCGAGTGACGCCACAGTGAACTTAGGCAACTTACACAAGTCCAAGGACCCATACATCCCACCCAAGATACACATACCATTCCTTGGGCGATTTAAGAAGGCCAAGAAGGATATTCGAGAATTACCACTCTATGATCTACTCTCTAAGGTTGAAATCAATTTACCTTTGCTACATCTAATTCAGAATATACCAGCTCACACAAAGTTTTTCCAAGAGATGAAGAAAGCCAAGAGGACCTTCCAGCAAGGGGAGGTGGCCGAATTGAACCCAGTCGAAGAAGTTGGTGCTATATCTGTAAAGCAGAAGGATCGAGGGAGTCTACTAATTCACATCACTATGGCCAACAACCTGTCAGCAAGAGCGATGCTCGACTCTGGAGCCAGCATAAACTTAATGCATATTCAGTGTAACAATTCCTGAAAATCGGTGGCATACAACCTACTGGGATGGTTGTGCAAATGGGTGACAGACGAGTGAAGCGAACGGTAGGGATCATTGAAGACATCTTGGTGAAAGTAGACAATTTGATCGTACCTACCGACTTTGTGATAATGGAATCATCACCTACTGCAAATGCGCAGTCCGAAAAGGACCACACAATTCTTCTTGGGCGCCCTTTCTTGGCGACAACTAATGCAACGTTGGACAGTGCCAATCGAATCGCTCATATGGAATTTCTTGGCGAATCTGCCCACATCATGTGCTACAGTCAGGTATCACTTTCAAACGAGCATGTAGATGAGTTAAATTTTGTCGATGAGCTTAATCCTGTTAACCTAAATACTTTCTACTCTTTGCACTGTAATGATGCTCTTGAGTCTGCTCTTACTTCTAATATTTCTAACCCTTACATTACTGAAGATGTTAAGGAGATGATCTCTTTACTTGACAATACCCCTGCACTCGTGGTAGGTGATGAAATAGTTGAGCCCTTAGCTGAACCCAAACTATCACCCATGCATGCTGAACCTATTTTAGAGCTTAAACCCCTTCCTACTCACCTCAAGTATGCGTACCTCGGGGAGGGTGAAACTAAACATGTAATTATTTCTGGAGCTCTAACTATGGATCAGGAACTTCGATTAGTGCACACCCTAAAAGAGAATTTTGCAGCTATAGGTTGGAGTATAGGAGATATTAAGGGAATAAGCCCTACCCGTTGCATGCATAAAATCTCACTTGAGGATGACTCTAAACCAGTTAGGCAACCCCGCGACGCCAAAACCCAGTTATGCTCGAAGTTGTTAAGAAAGAAGTCATTAAGCTACTTGATGCTAATATGATTTATCCTGTGCCTGATAGTCAGTGGGTTAGTCCTGTGCATGTTGTTCCTAAAAAATCTGGTATAACTATGGAAGAAAATGAGAAAGGAGAACAAGTTGCAGTCCGTAAAATCATTGGATGGTGTATGTGCATCGACTATAGGAGGCTAAATGCTGTCACAAAGAAGGATCACTTTCCTTTGACTTTTGTTGATGATATTCTTAACCGCCTTGCTGGGCAAGAATACTATTGTTTTCTTGATGGTCTTTCAGGTTTTTACCAAATTTCCATTGCACCAGAGGATCAGAATAAGACGACATTCACGTGCCCCTTTGGCACCTTTGCTTACAGGCGTATGCCTTTGGTTTATGCAATACACCAGCTACCTTCCAACGTTGCATGCTTTCAATATTTTCTGATATGATCACTGATTTTGTTGAAGTTTTTATGGATGATTTCTCTGTTTTTGGTGACTCATTTTATTATTGTCTTGCTTGAACTAATAATCAATTTTGATTCGTCTGACAAACGCACATTGGACTTTGGCACGACTTGGAGCTCCGAAGCTTGGTCTTTCGGCCTTGAAACATGTCTCGGTACTCCTTGACACACTACGGGTGATCACGTTGCACCAAAACATCAACGTTTCGCCATGAATTCCATCCAAAAGTGCGATTTCCACCTAAATCCTGAAAATAACAAAAGAAATGGAAATGTGACACTATTGTATTAAAATGCACTAAAAATGCATTTAAGAGGATAGCTAAATAGGTGAAAAAGAACTACATAAAAGTGTAAGAAACACTATCATCAATCAACACATCATTGGTGATGAAGAAGAAGTCACTAGCAAGCATCTATATCATGACTTGGATATCATAATTTTAGATGATGAAGGTCATGATGTCCCTTTCATAAATCTGACGGAGCATAATGAGCCTGAAAAGGAAGAGGAAGAAAAAGAGGATGAAAATAAGGATGATGAAAAAGAAGATGATGATGAACATCCTGTTGATGATGATGATGACAATCGAGGAGGTGTTGGAAATGCACAAGTACAGACTGGTAAGGCTGACACTACAGCTGTTGACGAGCATGATGAAAATGTTCAGCAACCACCTTCAGAAAGCACTCCTCCTCAAAATCCTTCATCTCAGCAAGAACCATCTCCTACTGAAGAACCACTCCAGAAATCAGTTGTCGACAAGGGCAAGAAATCCATTCATGATGTAGAAATCATGGATACAAACAATGACACTTCTTAAGATGAGCAAATAAAAAGGGCCAAGAAAGTTAGTATTTTTGAACACCTTACAAGAACTGAATATGGCAAGAACTCAAAAGGGTTTTTCCCTATCATGCAAATCAGGGAACTACAACCTGCTCATACTACTGCATTTGAACCAGTCACTGCTGAGCATACTGAAGAGCTTGTCACTGCTGAAAAGAAAACAGCTGAAATAGTCATTGCTGATGAGCAAACTATTGTTCCACCAGTCACTACTGAAATGCATACTGAAGAGAAAGTCCCTGCTGAAAAGCAAACTGTTGCTAAAGAGTTGATAACTCCTACTCCAGTCACTGCTGAAATGCAAACTGTTGAGACTCCAGTCACTGCCTCAGAGCATAATGTTGAAAAACCAGCTGAAGAAGCTAAGGGAGTAAGGGTAATGATGGCTGGCTTGGACACAACAGATATTTTTTATTCAACAGATACTGAAGAAGTCATTTCATTTGATGAGGAACAACTCGCAGATTTCACTCCTGCTGATGATCGGTTTGTAAACCAAATTCTCCGGAATATCTCAATTCCCATCAACCCTGCACCCTCCATTCAATATCACACTTCAAGAGCTGAAGCACTCTTGGAACATAGAAACCATTTGCTTCAAGAAAATGAAGAACTGCACAAACAAGAGCAACTGGATTTGAATGAGACTTTAAAGCTGTTGCTGAGAAGAACTGCTGCAATTTGAACTGTACACAGTTTGATCTAAATCTGAGGTATCAGCATGATGCTTCTATAGCTGAACAAACATCTCAGTAATATGCAGATATATTGGCTTCCTTCGAAGAACAAAAGAAGGATGTGAGTGATTCACTAGGACTGCAGACTTATTAGTATAACACTGTGCAGAGACAAGTCAAAGAAATCTTGACTCACATAAGCTCTATCAATCATAGTCTTGCAAAGCTCTCAGCATTCACTGAAACACTCAGCCTTAACATTGGCTTGAAAGGGTTGCCACTTCAAAAGCAATCTATGTCTAAGGGGCAAGATGCCAGCACAGAAGGTACAATTGCTGATGCTACTCAACTTCAAATCATTCCTGCAAGTACCCCTCTGACTTTAAGCACTCCTTCATCAGTACCCTCTCCCTCAGAACCTCAAAGAGTGCAATTTACAACAACATTAAGGGATGGTACATAAGTTGATGAAGATGGAAAATTGATTGGTCATCAATGACCTAGATCATTGAATGCCATGACTCAATATGGCAATACTTTCCCTATTTCCTCTGGTTTAGGGAAAAGCAAACCACCAAAGCCAAAACACAATGCTGCCACCAAGAGAAATAGAGGTAGCTCACAGCAAAGAAGGAATACAAGAATAGCTACTGAAAGAGAAAGAGACGGAATTGGTGCTCATGCTAAACACACAAAGATATACAATGACCAAACAGTTCAGCATGTAGTTAAAACTGAAATTGGTCTACACATACTCAAGCTGCATAATTTGTTATCCAATGATGAATTTCCTCTAGTCATTTTTTATCAGTTGTTCCTTTGGAATGATCTAAAAGCTGACAGAAGGCTTACAATGCAAAGAGACCAGGCTAACTACTGGTTAAACAAGGAAGTTCATATCAGAAGAGATGCACTAAAGAAAGACTGGGAAGTTAACATTCCTGACTTCATAAAACCACCGGATGTTACAACTAGACCAGCAATTATTTCTGGTAAACCCATTCCCAGATTAGGATGGTCACCTATAGACTGCTTTTATATGTCTGTTGAATAAAAAGATGAGGACTTGGTGTATCTGATCAAGATCTACAAAACCCACGGAATCATTCAATCACAGATGGAGAATGCTTGGCTATGGGGAAGACGCCTTTGGAATGAAGTTGCCATGAACAGATTCAGAGACACTGACAAGTATAAAGAAAGAGTCAGACTGGGAATAAATCTTGAGAGAAACACTAGGAAGCTACTGGAGAATTATGAGCTTGAATCAATTGAATTTGCTCCAGAAGTCTTTCCAGAACTTCAATCTTGATTAGGACTTTAGATTTCATATTTGTAAAAGTTCCCTTTGTGATTTTGTATCTTTAATGTCTTCTGAATTTTTCTTTTGTATGTAGTTATCTGATCATTCCTGTAAAATCTCTTTATTGAAATGATAACTACTTTACAAGTTTACTTTGGTCATTATATTTGCTCTGACACTTTATGATGTTTCTGATATTATGCTTGCTTGCTGATTCTCAGTGTTTATTTCACTGCAAGTTTGCATAAGTATTCATTGAATTATTCATATTCAGTTGATTTGAAGTATTGAGTTATTTAGTCATGGATTGCATATAATCAAAAAGGGGTAAATTTGTTAGGAAACTTGTAATTTTGATGAGCAATTCCATTAAGACTAAATTAGGTTAAGTCCAGAAATTAGTAGTCTTAAGCCCATAGGAAAAATGTTAGAAGGCCACTTGTACAAGAGGAAAGTTTCAGCAAGACTATTAGTTTTAATTCCTAGTATTTGTATTAGGTTACTGATGTATTTGTTGTGTAAACAATTTATTGAGGTACCTAGTGACTTAGCAGATGAAGACTACGAAGACTGTAGACTCAAGTAAATTCTGCATAAGGTTACTAAAGGAATTTGACTCCTGCTGATGTTAGCAATGACCTTTCAGCAAGTGGTGATAGTCAAGTGAAAATCTATGTGACAAAGTAGGTTGACTTTGCTACCTTGCTGATGGACATGTGTCTTGCTGAAATCTCAACTGATAGAGTTAGTTGCTGAAAGAGCAACATCCTCTTGCTGATATCAGTCAGTGACTCTTACTGAACAAGTAAATGATTCTCTGCTGATAGATAGTACTACTGTGCATTTAATGCTTGAGAAAGCCGATCTGAAGAAAAGAAGAAGAAGACAAACTTTTTGCAACAGAATAGTACGAGCAAGACAGTGAATTCAAAGTTTGAATTTCCGGGATTTGAAATTCAAACGGACTGATTTTTCACTATAAAAGGAAGACTTAGAACACAAGAAGATCATCGTTCTCACTGCAACTTACAAGCTATTATTGATCTCTCCTTGTTTTCTCTGATAACCTTCTGAAAGAAACTAAGGATCTAACTTGGACTAAAATACTAGACAGAACGCTGGTGTTGAGCAAGATGTTTAACGAACACTCTGCTAAACACGTGAATCCAGAATTGTGCGATGAACAGTAAATTGCAGCGGAATAATAAATAAAACACAGATTTTTCTCAAGTAATATCACTATTACTTGAGGTAAGCCGAAGCTTAATAACTAGATTGAATCTCACTAAGAATGTTACATGTACGTATAAGAGAATCAAACTAATCAAAACACAAGGATGATGGTGTGAACACCAACTAATCTAACCTAGACTAGTTAAGAACCAAAATCCTTCCTATCTCTATGTAAGAAATAAACTTGTGTAAAACAGAGAATTCCAGAGAGATGTCTTCTTCAGAGCTTCGAGGGTTTCTCCGTATGTGTGTGTTAGTGGTCGATTCCTTGAGTTTATATAGGCAGAGGCTTGGGCACTCCTTTGCAAATCTTCCTTCTTAAATTCATGGAGATATGATATTCTTCTGTCCAGGGAATGCTCTCCACGAATTTCCAATCTTCTGAAGATATTCTTCCTGTACATTCCATTAGAGAAATATATCTTTCCTTCTTCAAAATTTCTTGCTTGGCCTTCACTCTTCTTTGTATCTTCTCTTCAATACTCCAATTATATTCCTGCACATCACAATACTACCAAAAACGTGGAGCTAATCAATTTTATCAAGTAAAGCAAAATACTAATAATACGCTAAGTAGGAAAAAATATGAGCGAGGTGAGAAGGACGATAATTCGCCCTAGAGCGGCAGCTGATCAGCGGCAGGAATTCGTCCCCGTGATCCGTACTATTCATCCAGTACGTTCAATCGGCGGGATCAGGAGAGGCGGCAACGTTAATCGGGACGGCAGAAAAGTTAGTGGGGACAGAGAAGAGGAAACACGAAATACAGGTTGGACGTTAGTTTCACGTGGTCGACGGTGGGGTAATTCTGCGGTTCAGGTTTTAGGGCGTCAGAGATGGGATCGTTTTTTTAATCGGCGAGTGATTGATTATGCGCATCAAGTGGGTGCCGGAGTTTGGAAGAATTGCTTCACCATTTTCGTGAAAAATTTTCCACTGGAAATTTTAGCAGAGTATCTCGGTCGGAAATTGAGTGACTGCGGGATGTTGAGAGAGGTTTTTATCCCTGCGAAACTCAGTAAGGCGGGTAAACGATTCACTTTTGTACACTTCTATAGGACTGATGAGTATGCTGAGGTTCTGTCTAGGGTGAAAGGGAAGTGGATTTGGAATTTCAAGATTTTAGCAAATCACTCGAAGCATGAGTTGTCGAAAACTCAACAGACTAGCATTCGGCAGCCTAGGAGACGGGTGGTAAACTCACCATGTTGGAGGCAGAAGGGTACGACCTTTGCAGAGGTTGTTAGGGGTCCGATTCATCGCTCAGATGTGAGGTGTGATACAACAGGACGTACAGCTGATGAGGCGAGGGTATTGCAGCAGGATATGGTGGCACATGTAGGTACAGAACAACAGGTGTTAGATTCGGCTCCAATTTTAGGTAAGGTTAAATCACTTTGTGTGTCAGTGAACAAGGATTTGGTCGAGAGAGCACTGAGATGTTTGGTGTGCAAGCTCGATTATTCGGTGAGTTTGATTGATCTAGAGGACTGGTTACAAGAAGGAGGTTTCTTGGCTGTGAAATTGGCCAAACTCTCGATTGATTGGGTGGTACTGGAGTCTGTTATGGGTGTGTCGGGAAAGGGTTTGTCGGAGTTCTTGGTGTCTTTGAAATCTAAGGGTGTTCTTGAGGTGTCTTCTTGGGCTCTGGAATTTACAAATCAACGTCGTTCAGTGTAGTTGCACGCATACGGTGTGCCTCTGTCATTATGGAATGCATTGTTTTTGAGAAGATTGGAGCATTGTTTGGACGTGTTCTGAATATTGGTGCTAACACGATCAACCGTATTGACGTAAGCCAGAGTGTGTATTGAAACAACATCGTTCTTATTGTTACGAGTGCAAGTCCACCTTTTGGTTGACGAACACAAGGTTGTGGTGGAGGTTCTCGAGGAAGGGATCGTAGAATTTGAGGATTTACGTGATGGTGGGTCTGAACCCCATTTTTCTGATGTCTCGGAGTCGTCGGTGAGGTTTGAAGAGGATTCTGAATCTGTGGGAGAGGGAGGGCCAGAGGATGAATCTCTTGGGGAATGTGAATTTAGACAGCTTGTAGAGACAAAAAATGAGTCGGGTAGTTTGGCCGTCAACAGAAGACGACAGGCAGGGGCTGCGAGCTGTGAGGTGGACACGAGGATGTTAAGGAAGGCGGTGATTGGTAAGTCAGTAAGATGGGATCTAAATGCGACGGTTGGGGATGTCGAGAGTCGTGAAGGCTCGACGCTTAATTCAGTTTATGTAGGTTGTAACGTTTCAGAGCAGTTACAAGCTAATGTTGGCGATCAGGTGACGAATGTTCAAGATATGTCGACTTCTGATCCTTTCAGGTTGCAAAAATTTATTGATGGGACGGGTGTGTGCATGTCTGATGCTGCTTGTGAACATAATCAGGAGGTAGTGAGTGACAAGTTAGAGCACCAATAGTTGAATGTGGTGAGTGACAAGTTAGAGCACCAACAGTTGCATGTGGAGCCGGAGCCAGGGTGCTTGATGGGGGCTGTGCATGATGATGGAATTGAGGCCAATTCAGTGTTACAAGTGGGTGTGAATTTGGGTTTTGTACCAGTGGAAGCCAGAGAGGAGGCTTTAGATTTATTTGAACATTGGGAGTTGCGTGATAAGCAGCATTCTCATCATCAAGTTAGTAGGTCGGGGAGTTCTTCACTTTCGGTTTCCAATGCGGGTACTTAGTTTAAATATAAGAGGGTTGGGGAGTTTGGTGAAGCGGCGAGAGGTGGCGGATTTAGTACGTTCAGAGAAAGTTGATTTCTTATGCTTACAGGAGACAAAGCTTGAAGTGATTGATCGGCGATTGGTTGAAAGAATTTGGGGGAATAGAAATTTCGATATGGTCTTTGGTGGTTCGTCTGTTATGTCCGGGGGTCGGTTATGTGTATGGGATAGTTCGGTGTTCCAATTGCGGAATTTTTGGGGTGATGTGGGGTTCCTGGAGGTCGAAGGTTTCGGGGATGGAGTTCTTGTGCATGTTGCTAATGTGTATGGGCCCAATTCTAGTTCGTCTAGAGCGGTGTTGTGGAATTGTTTACGGGAGAGGATGTTTTCTAGTGGTATTGGTAGGTGGTGTATTTGCGGTGATTTTAATGCAGTGAGAGATCCTTCAGAGAGGCGGGGCGTGAATTCTGGTTCAATGACAACGGATATGAGGAGTTTTAATGCGTATATTCGGGACACTAGGTTAATCCACTTGCCTCTTGGGAGGAGGCGTTTTACTTGGTATCGTTCAAATGGGAGGTGTTATAGTAGATTGGATCGTTTTTTGCTATCGTCGGAGTGGATGCAGACTTGGAGTAGTTTGGTGCATGTGGGTTTAAGGAGACGGGTTTCTGATCATGCAGCTATTGTGTTGAGGCGGGGCGTTCAGGATTGGGGTCCGCGACCGTTTAAATATATTAGTGGGTGGCACCAAGATATGAATTTTGTTACCTTGGTGACTCAAGTATGGAAGGGAGCTCGTGTGCACGGTTGGGGTGGTTTTGTGTTGAAAGAAAAGTTGAAATTATTGAAGTTGGAGATTAAGAGATGGTTTAGTAGTAAGTTGGGAAGCTTGGAGGAGCGAATAAGAGTTTTGACTAATCAGTAGGCATGTGCAGATGAGGTTCTGGATGGAGTGTCACCTGGGGAACAACGACCAGAAGCTGCTGGTGCGCCGTTATTGCGATCAGCTGGCAGCAATTTGGTTCCTGTGTTGGGGGGCAGAAACATGGGAGTGGAACAGGGGACGCGAATACACATTATTTCCATGCATGCCTGGAGAGTCGGGGTCGTCAGAAGCAGGTTCAAGGGTTGTGAATTAATGGTGTGTGGTTTGATGAGGTGGCTCTGGTTAAAGACAAAGTCCGGTGCTTTTTCCTTAATTATTTTTGTAGGGGTGTGGTGAATTCTTTTTGTTTGGATGGTATTTCGGGGGCTAGTTTATCAGAGGTGGATGCTGGAAAGTTGGAGAGAGTATTTGGAGTTGATGAAATTAAGAGTGCGGTGTGGGATTGTGGGGTAGAGAAGAGCCCAGGTCCCGATGGATTTTCGTTTCATTTCTACTGGTTTTTCTGGGAGCTTGTTAAAGATGATGTTGAGAGATTTGTTTTTGAGTTCCACTCTTTTTCTAGGTTAGCTAAAGGATTAAACTCAACATTTATCACGCTAATTCCTAAAAAGTCGAACCCAATTGCGTTGGAGGATTTTCGCCCGATTTCTTTGATTGGTAGTGTGTATAAGATCTAAGCTAAGTTGTTGGCGAATCGGCTGGGTAAGGTGCTTGATCTTTGATTTCACCGAATCAGTCGGCTTTTCTGGGTCAAGGAATATTTTGGATGGGATTGTGATTGCTAATAAACTAATTAGTGAGGCGAAGTTGAAGAAGAAGAGCGTGTTCGCTTTCAAAATTGATTTCTGGAAAGCCTATGACTCGGTGAGATGGGATTTTTTGGAAGATATGATGAGGCGGTTGGGATTTGGGGAGACATGGTTAGGTTGGATGATGGAGTGTGTTCGTTCTGCTCAATCGTCTGTTCTAGTGAATGGAAGTCCTGGGAAGGAGTTTGTTCATGGTAGAGGGTTGAGGCAAGGAGATCCGTTGTCACAGTTCTTGTTCTTGATAGTAGTGGAGGGATTGAGCAGAATGATGAAAAAGGCTTGTGATGAGGTTGTTTTTCTACCTTGTATTGTGGGGAAGGATGAGGTGGTGGTCTCTCGTTTATAGTTTGCTGACGACACTATTTTCTTTGGTGAGGCCATTGATTCTAACATTTTGGTGTTGAAGAGTGTTCTGAGGTGTTTTGAAGGAGTATCTGGATTGAAGATTAATTTTCAGAATAGTTGTCTGATTGTGGTGGGTGTTGAAGATTCCACTCTTTTGTCTTGGGCGTCCCGGCTGAATTGTGAGGTAGGGTCGTGTCCGTTTATCTATCTAGGATTGCCTATTGGTGGAAAGGAGAGTGGTGTGAATATGTGGCAAGTGGTCAAAGAGAAGGTGGAGAAACGATTATGTAGGTGGGAGAATAAATTTCTCACTTTTGGTGGCAGGCTGGTGTTGTTGAAATCAGTGATGAGTGCACTACCTTTGTATTGTTTCTCTTTTTTCCTTGCTCCGGCTTATATTGTACATGATATTGTTTCGCTGCAAAGAAACTTCCTTTGGGGTTCTTCTGGAAAAGATAATCGGAAGGTGGCTTGGGTGAAGTGGGATACGGTGTGCTTACCAGTAGATGAGGGTGGTCTGGGAGTAAGAAATGTGAAATGCTTCAACTAGGCATTATTGGGCAAGTGGGTGTGGGCGTTGTTGAATGGGGGGAGACGCTTGTGGGTTTTGGTGTTGGAGTCCAAGTATGGTCCGATCTGGGATTGTGTTTTACATTGTCGGGATGGGAAGAGGAGACCTACGGGATGGTCGTTGTGGTGGTGGAGATTGATATCGCAAGTGAGTGCAAGTAACTGGTTTGTTGAGAGTGTGTGTCGAGGCGTTGGATTAGGTGTGAATATAAGTTTCTGGCATGAACCGTGGGTGGATAATGGTATGATCTTACGGGATATGTTTCCTCACTTATATACCATTGAGAGCTAGAAGGGGTGTTCGGTGTTTGACCGTTGTGTGGGCCAGTTTCGCTAGAGTTGGCGTCGGGTTTGGTTTGAGTGGGAACATGCATTATGTAGGGAGTTAGAGTCTTGGTGCCCTCGATGGTCTCAGGTGGATTCTTCGTGTGATACGTGGGTATGGTGTGGTCATGTGGAGGACCCTTATTCGGTGAAAAGAGGGTATGAACGGCAATGGGAAGTGGAGCGAAGGGGTGCCGAGCTGGTGGTGACGAGAGGATTTGAGTGGCTACGTAACGTGTGGGTTTCTTTGGCTCCGTTGAAGGTGAAAGGCTTTGTGTGGAAGTTAGCGTGGGATAGATTACCAACTCATGACAATTTGAAAAGACGTAATATTGTTGCGGCGGAGGTGGTTCTATCTTGTAAGTTGTGTGGTTTTGAGGAGGAGTCGGCGGATCACTTATTTTGTGAGTGTAGCTTTGCTAGGGAGGTGTGGGAGGCGATTGCGGTTTGGTTGGGCTGCCATGTGGGTCGATCTTTATCGTTGAGGGATGTCTTAGGGTTGCTGGTGTTAGATTATTCGTCTTTGAGATGGAGCCTTAAGATTTTTGTGATTCATGGGTCTCTTTGGTGTTTGTAGAACGCACGTAATGAATGGACTTTCAAGAATACTGTTGTGACTCCGTGTGAGGTGGTGGAGAGGATAAAGTTTGTTTTGTGGAAGTGGGTTCGGTGGAAAGATGAGGTTGATCGGACTTGGGGTTACGGCTCATCTGCGTTACACCCCCTGAGTGTTTGGAAAAAATAAGGTTCGGTTTCTGTGATGGTGAAACTGAGACGGGTTCTGTTTAGTGTCTCAGCAGTTGTTGGACGTCTTGGGTAAAGGGGTATATCAGCGCTAAAATTTTATTCTAGTTACTAATTGTTTTTTGGCACTGATCTTGTATGTCTGTGTAGATTTCTTGTGTCGTACAGGGACTTTTTTGCAGGTACTGAGTGATTTTTGGTGCTGTGTGTGATGCGTGGTTTGTTGTGCTATGCTCTTGGAATTTCGCTGGGTGTGAGGTTGACATGTTAAGGTTATATGATTGGCTTGACTTTTGTTTTATGGAACGTGAATGGTTGATTGGAGACTTTGAAGTTGATGGTAGGGTGATGTCATTTGGGCAATAGGTTTTATGTCTTGTTTGTTGGGTTGCATGTGCAGATATATTTAGTTGCTTTTATCTCTTCACCTTGGATCGGTTGGTTTTATGTGTGGGGATTTTGTGTATCAGGGACGTACAGGGTGCTCGAGTATTGCTTTTTGGGATGTTTTCCTCTAACTTGTCTTGGAACCGTGTAAAAAGAACACATCCTTCAATTGCTTGCCACTTGTGCTTCATGTGCATAGGGGTGGAGGGGGTTTCCTATTTTACATAGTTTTTTGCTTATTCTGAAGATCACATCTTTCAATTACTTGCCAATTGTACTACATGTGCATAGGGTAGAGGAGGTTGACTATTAGATAGGATGTGCAGGTTCTGGTATTGACCCGGTAATGTCAATATCCTGGTATTGACGCGGTACGTCAATCAGGATTTGACTCAGTAGAGTCAAGATCCTGGTACTGTCATGGATTGTTAGTCTGGCATTGGCCCAGTAAAGTCAAGATCTTGGTATTGGCGCAGTACGTCAATCTGGCACCGACCCAGTAAAGTCGAGTCCTTGTTTTTGCTTCGGGTGCGTTGTGGTTTTGGAAGAAGAACTATTGGTGGCCGTGATGTTTGGCTTTTTGTAGTTCAGTTTCACCATCAGTTTGTTTTCAGTTGTATCTTGTTCTGACTCTGTGCATTACTTGTGCACGTGTTTGGTTCTCGCTTCATAATAATAATAAGTTTTGCTGTTTCAAAAAAAAAAATAATAATAATAATACGCTAAGTGTGTAGGAACAGTGCAATGGTGTTCAGTTCAATGTTTCCACAACATCATACTAAACACCGTATTCCTAACTCTTTCAATCTCCCCCTTTTTGCTTTAATCTTTACAAAATACAACCTACAACAACTTGTAAACTTGATTAGCAGAATAACCTGCAAGAACTTGTAAACTTAATCAGCAGTAAACTCATACTTCATACAGAAGTACCATGCATAGCGACATATCGAACATGTTCCCACTTGCCTTTTCTTCATTAAAACTACACCTGGCCTCGGCAGAGGTTCGTTATATGTGAATTCAAGACTATAGCAAACAGAAATATAGAAAGATAAAGATCATTATCTCCCCCTTAATGATGTGTCCTACGATCATGCAAGAATCTAACTAGTGAAAGACTAAGAGATATGTGTCAGTGAATGTAACCAGAGATAAAACATCAAGGAAACACTTCACATCATGATGTTTGTTCAGAATAATGCAGTGAATGAACAAATCCTGGTAGAATGAGAAGCCAAACAAAAAGTTTAGTAGCCAGTGGTAGTATCTCCCCCTTTTTGTGAAGAAATGTGCTCTTCCAATAGAGCTAGATGCGGCTTGAGCGGCTCCGACTCTTGTTCTATAGCCCAATTTGTTGTATCATCCCCCCAACATCACTTGCGGTGTTGTCATTGACTGTCTCAGCACCAATATGGAGCTAGCATTACAATTGTCCTTCGAAGACAACATATAACAGTTCTTGCAAGATAGGTCCCCCTTCATATCGAATCTCACCTTTGTCAGTCTTTTAAAAATCATCAGTAACCAATTGCGCCCTTTGTGTGAAGAAAAACAGTTCTACAAACTCTCCAACCATGTTTTGAACACATATCCTCTCAAAGTTATGTATTCAAGTAAACTCTTGGAAGCGTGAAGACCTGAACAAGTTCCTTGTCTAGGAGATTAGCAAGATTCTCATCATCAGACTCTTCTTCCATATCATCACTAGCAGAAGTGCCTTCCTCAACATTATCAACAATGTCCAGATTCTGTTCTTCTTGTGTTTCAGGCGGTGTTGTGTCAACATTATCCTGAACATTCGCTTCAGCTTCATCTTCCTGGACAATTTCATCAATCAGTTGATCCATGTCTTCAGAAATCTCCTTCTCCTCTTCATCTCTTGGAGCATCAACATCCAAATTAGCCTTAGCAGTAGCAATGTATGCCTCAGGCTCCCCCTCACTCTTGTCATCAGTAGCATCATCAACCACATTTAGTCGGACTTTGTTTGGTCCTTTTAGATGATACACTACTCGTACTAGTATCTTCTGCATTTTTTTTATTTTCCTGTGGAACGATGGGGCAGAATCATTAGATTCCGCCTCCTCTCTTCCTTCAAAATCAGCATCATTGGGGTCATCACCATACTCAAATGGTTTTTGCATATTTCTCTCTATCCTTAGAGCACGAGGAACCGAGATTTGCTGCATCCTTAGACGCCTTGAAAAATGAATGCTTGGTGACCCAGACGAAGGACGAGATGGAATTGTGCTGATTTCCTCAGTGGTTAGGGTTTCAACATCAATTGGATTTTCAGCCTCTTCAGGAAAGAATTCTGCAATGGGCACAACCTCTTCTACTGGTACCAAATCGAGCAACAGTTTCTCAGATTCAGTTGGAGTAACCTCATCATCAAAAACAGAAAGTATGTCCAAGACAAGTTTCTCACAAGTTTATTGATGACTTAGGTTTTTCTGGAGTACGGTGTTCAGAGAGATGTTTCGGGAACATTGAATTGATCACTATGCGGACTCACTTGAGCTTCCATTGTTGATGAATGGATTGTTGAAAGAGGTGATTGTGGAGAGGTTTATGGAGGTATTTGGAGAGGAGTAGCTGGTGGTTACTATAGTGGAGAGAGGTAATGATGGAGTCGGGATTGACAAGGGGATTGGATTCAGGGCTTAGGGTTTTAGAGACAGATATGTATCAAGTAACTGAGTGATGATGGTGTTTGAGGTTGTTTGAGAGGATGTAAGCAGGGTTTTTTAAGGTTGAGTGAGATGGAAGGCTTGTGTTCACCTTTATTAGGACTCTTGAAGGATTGCAAAAGATATTCTCGGAGATTTGGTATGATACTGTAAAATCAGAAATATAATCGTATACCAAAATACACAAATCAAAATCTCTTAGGGTTAGCAACTGATATAAAGAATAACTTTGAAAAACTATCAATGGAGGACTCTCTTTATTTGAAAAAAACTGTATCACAAGATTTTCAACAAAAAGAGTGTTGGTCCCTTAGACAACAAGGTTAAACACTAGAGGGGGGGGAGGTCTAAAACTTTTTGTAGTCTAAAACAGATTTCTCAGCAAGCACATAGTGTTGCTGATACTTAATCAATCAGAATAGCGGAAGTCTTTAAGTTAAGTACTCAGTTAAGCAGGTTAATCAACAAGAGCAGATAAACAGTATAAAATGGCTTGCTGAAAGTAAGTGCAGGAAGTAATAACACACAGTTTATAGTGGTGTCCGAAGGTGGCGTAATCCTTCAACTAATCCATTTCGCCCAATCCTGGACTTGAATTCACTAAGATAAGAGATGAGTTTCCTTACAAATCCTATCTAGTAATCTCACAACAGAGGTCTCAGCAAGACAACTTCCCAAGTTGCATGCTTCAATCCAAAAAGGGTTTTCTCTACAGACCAGTAGACTAGATTCCCCCTAACTACAATAACCCGTCGTTGGTGATTGTGTGTTTGAGTATGGTGCTGAGTGATTGATTTTACTTTTCAGTAAGATCAAACAGGAAGTGAATCACAACTTTAATACTTATTCAGTAAGTAGTTGGAGGATTCTGAATCAAGACTTTATCAGTTCAAGAGAAAGAACCACTTGTTAAAACCACTTGATGGTGAACAAGAATTCTACTCTTTTACATATAGCTTTCAGAAAGTAAGCTTCAGTCTTGGAAGGTTTTCAGAGCAAACAATGAGAGTTCAGAAAAAGCTTGTGTATGCAGTGAGAACGATGAACATCTTGTTACTCTGAGTCTTCCTTTTATAGTGAAAATTCAGTACGTTTGAAATTCAAATTCAAACGTTGAATCCACTGTCCTGCTTGTACTATTCTGTTGCAAAGCTTGTCTTCTTCTTCTTCTTCTTTTCTTCAGAACGGCTTTCTGCAGCATTAAATGCTTGATAGTACTATCTTCAGCAAGGAATCCATTACTTGTTCAGTAAGGTCCAAATATTGGTGTCAGCAGGGTATGTTGCTCTTTCAGCAACTGACTCTGTTTGCTGATAAATTAGCAAGAGACCTGTCCATCAGCAGGATAGCTAAAGTCAACCTACTCTGTCATATAGATTTTCACTTAACTTTTGCCATGTGTTGAAAGGTCATTGCTTATTTCATCAAGAGTCAAATTCCTTTAGTACCCTTATGCAGAATTTACTTGAGTCTTCCGTCTTCGTAGTCTTCATCTACTAGGTTACAAAGTGCCTCAACAAATTGTTTATACAACAAATACGTCATCAACAACCTAATACAAATACTAGGAATTTAAAGCTAAAAGTCCTGCTAAAATGTTACTCTTGTACAAGTGCCTTTCTAATAAATTTCCTATAGGCTTAAGAGTAATAATTTCTGGACTTAACCTAATCTAGTCTTAATGGAATTCTTCATCAAAATTACAAGTTTCCTAACAAATTTTCCCCTTTTTGATGACATGCAATCCCTGACTAAATTTACTCAATACTTCAAATGTTCTGAATATGAATAATTCAATGAACACTTATGCAAACTTGCAATGGATAAGAAAATCAGTAAGTTCAGCAAGCAAGCATAATATCAGAAACAGTAAAGTATCAGAGCAAAATAAAACGGCAAGAATTTGCAAGGAAGTTATCATTTCTGTAAAGAGATTTTACAAGAAAGAGAAGATAACTTCTTACAAATTGATCAGTGAGTACAAGAGACAAGATTGTAAAAATAGAGAGAGTAGGGAACTTTTACATAATGAAAGTTAAAGTTCTAATTAAGATTAAACCCCAAGGAAGTGTTCTCGAGAAAATTATATTGAGTCTAACTCATAGTTCTCGAGTAGCTTCTCGGTGTCTCTCTCAATTTCAATACCCTTTCTGACTGTGTCCTTGTAGTTTGGTATGTCTCTGTACCTTTTCATGGCTAGCTCATTCCAAAGATGTCTTCCCCATAGCCAAGCATTCTCCATTTGTGACTGAATGATTCTTTATGTTTGATAGATCTTGCTTAAGTAGACCAAATCTTCACTCTTCTCCTCATTAGTCATGTAGAAGCAACCAGCAGGGGACCATCCAAGCTTTGGAGTTGGCAAACCAGAGATTAGACCAGGCCTTTTTTTGACGTCATCCGGTTTAGGATAGTCAGGCACATTGATCATCCAGTCCTCTTTCAGAGCTTCTCTCCTTATCTGAACTTCCTTGTTAAGCCAGTAACCAGCTTTGTCCTTTTGCATTGTGAGCCTTCTTTCGGCATTCAGATCATTCCAAAGGAACATTTGATCTAGGACAAAAAGTGGAAATTCAGTGTTCTTTGTTAGATAAGGAAGCTTCAGGACAAATAGACCATTCAAGGTTTTCACTACATGCTGAACAGTTTGACCATTGTTTATCTTTGTGTGTTTAGCATGAGCACCTATTCTGTCTCTTTCCCTTTCTGTAGTCCTTCTCTGAGTTCTCTTTTGCTGAGAAGCGGAGCTACCTCTCTTCCTCTTGGTGGCAGTAGATTGATTTGGCCTTGAAGGTCTACTTTGCCTTGAACCAGAGAGTGAAAGTGGGAGAGTTGGTCTAGGCTTGTAATGGTACGAAAAATATATCCTATTTTTTTTAAATAACTTTTAACAAAAATAATAACTTTAAATCCTCAAAATAAGCAGTAAACAAATAAAGGGTTTTTTCGAATCCTACACTTGCAGAAACAGAAATGAACAATGGTAAATGTGATTATAATTGTTCTAGCACTTAATATAAAACATAACAAAAACCCAAGTGAAGCCCCAACCCCACTCTGTCGCTGAACATCTTAAGCTTGGTCACCTACAAGGATGGTAAAAACAAAGGAGTGTGAGATAAAGGATCTTAGTGGTGTTCGGTGCATCAGTGTATGTAAATAACAATAAACGGTTTTCAGTAGAAATAGTAGTGAAACAGTGAACAGATGCAGAAAAACGGTTTTTAAACAATGATCAACTCAGTTTTTTAACAGTAACAATACGTTGGTGCAGCCCTCCATATTGCTCGTACTCCCAGTAGCCCTTGTAACTCCTTCCAGGTAGCGAATCCGGACAGTCAGTACCTCGTGTACATCAAGGGTGGTATGCCTCTACGACCCAAACTTAGACCTTGCATCGCATCTAATTGGGATTAGACTAAGCTAGCCATTACATATCTCGATAGTCAACACGTACTATCCAAGCCTACATAACAGTCTAACCTAATCGACCGGTCAACAGTAACGGTAACAGTTCAGTAACAGTTCGGTAACGGTTCAGTAACGTTTCGGTAACAGTTCGGTAACAGTTCTAAAGTAGTTAAAAAACAGTTCAATGACAGTTCAAAACAATTTAAAAGCAGTTCAATAACGGGGCAATAACTTGGAACATTTCAATGCAATTGAGAAGGTGCAGTAACAGTAAATGCCATACTTAGGGCAAAACAGTCATAGCGGAAGCAAAACCTATCATAATAGCTAAGTACGTAATGCATAATGATAACCTTCCTTGCAGTAAAATAGTAGGTTTATAAATGAACAGTCACCTTAGAGAACTTTCTTGAAACCCAACTAAGAATTTGAATAGTTGAACCTAGTAAAGGGATAGTCTAATGAGCTACAAGAATAAATTAAAATTCTACTCTCAGAAACCCGTTTCCAGTAACTTACACATACCAAGAAAAATCACACCTTAACATTAGATAAGTCAAACTCATGTAGAAACTAACACAGCAACTGTAATTTATCCCAAAATTTTCTTATCAGATACTAACCAAATTAACTGATTAAGTACCAATATAACATGCAGATTGACAAACCAATAAAGTAGTCGGTTTAACAAGTGAATACCTTTAGCCCAGTACTACTAAACTTTAACCAATTAATTAAGA
>JAQRGC012195688.1:0-10623 GCA_028659135.1 Plantago lanceolata
CATTGGGGATCCCTCTCACATTAGCAGGTGGGCCCCACTGTGGGGCCCACATGCATAGTGAGGGGATCCTCACTAGGGGGATCCCCAGGGTCTAATAAACCCATGTAACCCCGGCCCTGATCACTCATGGGCCAAAGTTTTAATTATTCCTGCATTTTTTTTTTAAGTCTTAGAAAAATCAACTTTTTTGGTCTGGTATAGTTTATTCCTCATTGGCTCATGCGTATGCCGAAAGCTTCCCCTGTAAAATATCCATTCTAAAATTACTTTTTATATAATAATGGTTACTCAACAAAACCTTATGAAATCCAATGTACGTGAGTACAAAAAATAATAGAATGTGGAAAAGAATGACATAATACTTTAAATGGACCCGCGACCTTAAACTATCTATGACATTTACGTGTTGACAAATTAATACGTACTAAGAACTAACAATGTCAAATAAAATAAAATAATCATTTGTTAATTAATAGTTGTTGAGTCCTAATAATTAATTTTTTACAACAAATTAAAACTATGTTGCGTTTTTAAAAATATTTTATATGTAGAAAATTTTACCACATCAATATAATGCCGGTCTTTGAACTCCAATCCAAGTGGGATTAATTAATTACAGATAAATCAATTACTACCATTTTGCAAAGTCACAAATCACAACCATTTCAATTTCCTCATTCGATGTATTATTGGAATCTATAGTGTGAAGTGATATTTTCTTGTCCATTAGTAGTACTATTTCAACAATTTTCCAATGCAACTTATCAGAATTTGTGGGTTTTTTTTAGTCAATGGACTAGTGGAGCAAGAAAATTGCAATTTCCGAGCCACCGTACGCCAATTTGTAACATTTGGTAGATGATGATTTTGCCCAGTTTTTGGCCAGCCGTCAGTCTTGGATTGATTCCTGATAGTCTGATACAAATATGTTTAAATTCGGATCAGTTTAGTTCATTTCTATTCAAATGAAACTATCTAATAATGCATCGATATTATTTAAAGTATACGAAGTACTAGATAGATTCGTTTATTATTTAGCAATACACAGAGCAGCCGTGGGAAATATGCACTCCAATAATATGGAATGCATAAGCATCTTGGTTGGTACAGATTAAGAAAACTATGGAAGAAAAATTAAGGTGGATTAATTGAATTTAAACTAATTTGGACCGTGTTTAGTGTATTGCTATAATAAAATGTTTTGGTGTTTGGAGAAAAAAAAAGATTGGTCCAGTAGTATATACTTTATGTAGTGTACATAGGTTTTTTTTTTTGGAATCGGCAAAATATATTAGAGCATAATAGCGGAGCATAAGAAATGCTCAAAGTGATCAATACAAACGCTTGTAAATGAAATCTAAAGACCGAATCGAAACCCGAAGGAGGGAGGAGACAGTGAGCTTCCAAAAAAATCCGAGGGCCAACGTTCACCCCAAGCATTTTCTTACAAGCTCCTTCTCGACTCACCCGAAGGAAAAACCAAGCCTCAACCTTTAGCCAACAAAACCAATCTAAAGGGTAACTATTACAAGAGAGAAGCTAGACCATGGTCATCACAAGACCAAAATGTGCTGCACCTATCCTTTCCCATTGAAATTCCACAACAGTTGGGTGATTCTTTGAGTCAGTACCACCATTCTTGAAATTGGGCCAAAAAGATAACACCAACCGAGCCACCTAACCAAACCAAAGATGATCACAAAACCCCACTAATCACTCCACCCCGATTGTCACATCCCTCCACTCTATGCCCAAAGAAGTGCACTAAGTAAGCCATCTATTGTAGGAACGGCATTAACGTCCATCAAACGCCAAGTACCATACTTGTTAATGCGGGATGGCTTATAATGTTTCCTAACTAACTCTCACCCAAGTGCGCAACGATCGACAAGTAGCAAGTAATTGAAGATGTGATCAAAGAGAGAAGCAAGAATGGTTTAAACTTGAGAAAGGCACTTTAAGGCCCGACCGTAGTCGAATCCCCTAACCCAAGAAGACCCGTAGTCCTCCAAGAATTACAACTAACACAAATTAGTTAACTCGGATTATCACCCGTACGAAAGAAGAAGAAACTCCTCTACTTTCGTTCGAGTCACTTACCCAAGAAGAGTGCGTCCGAGGTCCCTAGAGCCGAGGTTCACACCTCTAATAACCTGAAAAATAGACAAGAAAAGGCCAGAAAATGGGCTTTTGCAAGTTAATCAACAGCAGCCCACTATCCCGGCCCGTGCCACCAAGTTAAAAAGCCCAACTCCTTTGTTTTGGCCCAATCCCGTGGGCCCAAGCTGGTCCAAACCATCCAGCCTTTCCTTTAATTCTCTCCATCACGTGCATCCATCCCTTTCCTTCTTCTCTCACACGTGCTTGGGAAATTAATTCCCTGAAACCCCACTCACAATAAACTCGCCCCTCAAGGACACCATAATTACTGTATTGCCATTGCCTTCATTTGGAAATGAGAATATTGGCAGAGAGTTGGCTCTTCACAACTCTGTTTCTTCCAAAAACAGGGCAATCGACCCTGTACCTCCCCTGTTTCCACCTTTTCTCATGCTCCCTCCTTCCTTCTCAACCTTTTACTTCCGAACTACTCACACAACGCACCTTTGTAAATTACATATCCAAGACCCGAAATTCTCGTGCGGTTTTATTTTTCCACCATTTATGTACCATAGCCATGTTTGCATTTTTACCTTGTCCATAATTTCTTCGCTTTTTGCCCCTTCACCTCGGAATCGAATTGCGTTCCGATTTTTCCATAGCTCCCAAACCACACCTCTCCAAATCATAGCTCCCTTCCTTTTCCCCGCCGAGCCAAGCGGAGCCACAAAACTTGTCAAGAGATCCCCCACATTGCCATGTAAAGAACCTCCCAACCCTATCCACCCAATGACTTGGTGCCAAACTTCCTTTGCAAAAGCACAATCTCTAACTAAATGCACCACACTCTCCTCCTCCAAACCACATACTTTACAAAGAAGATCACTATCAACAAGGGGAATGTTTCTCTTACGGAGATTGTTTGACGTGGGCACTCGATCAAGAATGAGTTTCCAAGTGAAAGCTTTCACTTTTAGCGGATCCGGCCCACACCACACCAAATCTACCCAATCATCGAAATTCCACTCCACCATTCTAATATTACACTTGAACGCTCCATAACCTTCCTTAGTCGAGTAGAGCTCAAAACACTCCCCTCTCCACGCCCACCCATCCTCCGAGTTTGAATTCCTTTTCACACCCCGACCAATTAAGGATTCAAGTTGCTTCACAAGGTCTTCTTCCCACACAAATAGAGCTCTTCTCCAACTCCAAGTGAAATTAGTGTTAACGGGATCCCCACCAATCCTATTATTCACACTACACTTGATTTCGGACTCTAACCCATATAGCCTAGGAAAGAGATCTCTAGCTAGCTTTCCTTCCTTCAACCAAGGTTCAACCCAAAATAGCGCTTGCCTCCCTTCACCGATAGTTCTTGTGATCTTTGACAAAAAGCAATCTTGGCTTCCTACTTTCGTTATCAAGTCCCTCCACCAAGCGGACCAACAACTTTTCGGCCGGCTCCCTCTCTTAAAATCTTGTACCCCTTCCAAGAAACTTCCATATTTCGATTTGAGTACCTTGATCCATAAAGCATCTTCACCTTCACACAACCGCCAAGCCCATTTCCCAATAAGTGCAAGATTAAAGGCCTTAAGATTCTTCACACCAAGGCCTCCGTCCTCTTTTGCTCTACAAATCACCTCCCACTTTACCCACGGGATCTTTAAATTGCCGTTATCCTTATTGTACCCCCAAAGGAAGAGTCTTTGCACCCTTTCTAGTTCTAACAAGACGCTCATGGGTGCCACAAAGAGAGATAAGAAATAGACGGGAATTGAAGCAAGTACGGAATTTAGGAGGACAATTCTACCTCCAAAAGAGAGTTGTCTATTTTCCAAAGACCCTAGCCTTGCCTTCAACTTCTCAACCACCACCTTCCATGTCCCTTTCCTACTAGGGTAAGCACCCACCGGAAGGCCCAAATAAGTTAGGGGAAGATCCCCTACTTCACAACACAAGAATTTTGCCCAAGAAAGGACCCTTGAGTGCTCCACTCCCACTCCCAACAAGCAACTTTTGAGGAAATTTATCTTTAAACCGGAGAAAAGCTCAAAACATCTAAGGATACTCTTGAGAACCATCAAATTCTCATCACATGCCTCTCCAAAAAAAAGAGTGTCATCCGCGAATTGTAAGTGAGATACCTCTACTTTGTCTTTTCCCACTAGGACCGGTTTGTACATCTTAGACCCACATGCTTTTT
The DNA here is from genome assembly GCA_028659135.1 of Plantago lanceolata. Taxonomy (NCBI): domain Eukaryota; kingdom Viridiplantae; phylum Streptophyta; class Magnoliopsida; order Lamiales; family Plantaginaceae; genus Plantago; species Plantago lanceolata. The sequence continues at coordinate 4,310 of JAQRGC012195688.1, forward strand.
GCACCATACGACTCAAACCTTCCGCCACAAGAATATAAAGGAACGGTGAGAGTGGATCACCTTGGCGAAGACCCCTTTGAGGTTTGAATTCCCGAGTAGGGCTCCCGTTAACTAGTACCGAAATCCAAGCGGAAGACACACACTCCTTTATCCAACCCCTCCATTTTTGGCCAAACCCGGTAATAGCAAGCATTTCGTCAAGAAAATCCCAACTCACGGTATCATATGCCTTTTCAAAATCCACCTTGAAGAGGAACATCGGTTTCTTCGTCTTTTTGGCTTCCACCACCACCTCGTTTGCTATAAGAACTCCATCAATGATATTCCTCCCCCCCACAAAGGCCGATTGGTTCAATGAGATCACATCTTCGATTACAAAGCCAAGTCTATTTGCAAGGACTTTAGCCACTATCTTATAGACCCCATTAATTAGGGAGATCGGCCTAAACTCACCAAGCCCCAAGGGGTTCTTCTTCTTCGGGATTAGAGCAATAAACGAGTTATTAAAGCCCCTAGAAAATTTTCCATTAGAATGAAACTCGTTGACTACTCTCACCACATCTTTCTTTATAAGGCTCCAAAAGTTCCTAAAGAAGCGAAAGTTGAACCCATCCGGACCCGGGCTCTTGTCAAGACCACAATCCCACACCGCATTTTTTATTTCCTCTTCCTCAAAAGGTCTTTCCAACCAATCTCTCTTTTTTGTAGACAAAGACTTACCCGAAATCCCCTTGGCCTTAATCCTAAGGTTACTTGGAGTCGAATAAAGAGCTTCAAAATGAGAGACACAACACTCTTTGATAGCACTTACATCCTCCACCCACCTCCCATCCACACTAATGCCTTTCAATTCATTTAAAGCCCCTCTCTTGTTCACAAAAGCATGAAAGAAACTTGTGTTTGCATCTCCCTCTTTGAGCCACTTAGATCTAGATTGGTGAAATTTAATATTGCACTCAAGCATCCTCCACTCCACCAATCTTTCTTTCCAAAGTTTTCTATCCATAGCTTCATCTTCCGAAAGACTACCCTCCTCCATTTTTTTATCCGAGAGCTCAAGCTTTTCCAAGGCCCCTTCAATTTTCACTCCCAACTTGTCAAAATTGGTGAAGTGCCAAACCTTAAGCTTCGCCTTTAGCCTTTTAAGTTTTTCCATAATCACAAAACTTCCCCACCCTTGTACTTGAAGCCTTGGCCATTCATCTTCAACAACCTTACAAAAGTCCTTTTGCTTCAACCATCCTCCTATGAACTTGAACGGTCTAGGGCCCCAATCCCTATGATCAATGGATAGTCTCAAAGCCACGTGGTCGGACACACTCCTCTTCAAGCCAACAGGGGAAGGTTTGCCCCATTTCCCAATCCAATCACTTGATAGAAAAAAGCGATCGATACGGCTACAACAAGCACCATTTGGTCTATACCAAGTATACTTCCTCTTTCCCATTGGAATATCTAAGAAGCCACATCTAGTGATGAACTCGTTGAAGTCCACGGAGTCGTTTCCAATACTAGCCACACCTACCCCCCTACGCTCCCCCGGTTCTCTAATGACATTAAAATCTCCACAAACACACCACATATCACTAGAGAGGGACTTGAGTTTAATCTCCAACATCGTCCAAAGCGCCCTCCTATCCACCGCCGCTCTAGGACCATAAACATTCACAATCACCACATTAACCCCTTCCCAAGAACCTTCCACCCCAAGAGCCCCAACTTCACCCCAATGAGAACTAATGGTGAAAACCTTTGTATTCCACATACATAGTAGCCCCCCGGAAGTCCCCATAGCACCCCTATACACCCAATCAACATCCTCATTACCCCACAAAGAGACCACTTGATTTCGGTCCACTCTATCCAACTTCGTTTCTTGTAGACAAATAAAATCGACTTTCTCTAATGCTACCAATTTCCTCACCTCTTTTCTCTTGATGATGCTCCCCAAACCTCTAATGTTGTAGCTAATGATCCTCATTGTCGACCGTGTCTTTCCTAGACCTCAATGAAGAGCACTCCCCCTTTGACACATTTGCATCCCTTTCATCCCACAAAAAGAGTTGTTGAAGATCTTTCTCTTTCTCACCTTCTTCCAAGAAACCTAGGTCTTTACCCACTTTCCATTGATCCTCAATAAGTTCACCCTCTTTTCTATTCCAAAATCGGATGTTCCCGGCAACAAAATCACTATGGGCTGGAGAGTTTGTAGTGGGTAATGTTGATTTCACCTTGCTCTTCTTGCTTCTAGAGGACTTGTGTTTGCAAGGATTTTTCTTACCAACTTTATCAAAAGAGGTGTTATCTTCCCCCTCCCCCATGTCACTAAAAAACTCACCCCGATTCCTCTCCGCCCCACCCGTGGAATAGATGGTTCGACTTGGGCGTGGTGGTTTACTAGATTTTTTTGACCGGGGGGCATTAAGCTTGGCAATGAGAGGTCTAAGATTAAACGGATCTTGTGAAGTCCCCTCACCCTTTTCACAACCATTATGAAGAGGAATTTGTGAAATTAAATCATTTTCAACAACCTCCACCCTATTAACTCCCATGAATTCAGCTGGGGTCTCCATTACTAACTCCACTGAATCTTCCCTCATCAAAAGTGAACTACCCCCTTTGTCTTTAAAAGCCACACTTGAGTCCACTGTTTCAAAACCACTCAACTCCAAAGTTCTTTCCAACTCCTTTTGGCCTACTGTTTCACGAGCCAATTCCTTGTGTCCACCTAAATCTGGAGTCTTATGGATCAAGAAAGATTCCTCTTGATCTCTCCCTATAAAACCACCACCTGACATTATCTTATCGCTAAGCACAGCAACGCCGTTATTCAGTTCTGCGTTAACAAGTTCACCAGTATAGCTTGCTGTTTCAGGCTCCCTGTTTTCGTCTCCTAGCCCCATGAAACTTTCAGAGTTACCAACGCTGAAACTCTCAAAATCAGAATCAGAGTTTGTACCCAAAGAATCATAGTCTTCATCTTCACTCTCAGAAGCTAACTCTTCAACTTCACTTCCAGATTCAGACCTGTCCTCCTCAACAAGAACCCTTTCACTTCGCAAAATATCCTTAAGAACGTCACAACACACTTCTCTATCCAAACTTTCCTCCACCACCCAAACATCAATCAAGACCCCTTTAGTGTAAACTTGAACTTGCCTCCTAATGCACTCAAACAACGGAGTTTCGATATATATGCACCCCTTGTCAAAGCTAACATTATTCACCGCATCATCACACACTTTTATCACTCTACCTATCTTTGTTCCCACCGTCCGAAACACCTCCTCATCCCAAAGATTAAGAGGCACCCCGTACACATTCAACCACACGCCTCTCTTCACGTTTTTCCTCTTATCATCCCACCTACCAAACTCTGCAAAGAATCCCCCCACAGCCCCTTTTTTTTCGAGAAGTAAATTATCACCTTCCTCAACGCTTACCGGAATAATGAATACTTCCGTCAAAGAGAAACGCCCAACTTTTTCTATCAAATATCCCAAAGCTTCTAAATTTGCTTGTAATTTAGAGACATCACAGTTCGAATGTAATTTTGCAATGATTGAGCTATAAGCCCATAAGTTACCGAATGGTTTTGGGGGTTGGACGGTCGAGCTTTGGCCCGCAGCAGCGACAGAGCCCACCGCCGGTTGTGCGTTGCGGACGACATCCCTGTAAGTAGCACCATTTCCCCCAAACCTTCCAGTACCCTTTGCCCTGAAAAAACTAGGCTGGTTAATTGGACCTTCATGTCTCCTAGGCAGTCTAGGTACATCTCTTCTCGTAGCCGGATAGAACCCTCCCCTCTTGTCTTCCTCAAAACTAGCCAAATTTGCTAGTAATTTATACGGCTTCTCCCAATGGCCTTTGAGTTTGTAGAGCACAAAATCCACATTATCATCCCTTGGAATCTTCACGATTGCAAATTTCTTCCCAAATTTGTTCAATTTGGTCGGGATAAAACAATCCCTAACTCTACCAAAATCTTCAACCAAATTAACCACATCCTTACAAACCCAATGTGGAGAAAAGTTCGTAACGTAGATCGACACTGTGTTGTTGTTCGTTCTTCTGACCCATTCCGGTAAGGGTCGGCGACCGTAGTGACCTTGTTTAGCCTGCTGGTAAGGCTGGAAACGATGTACAGTACCCAGTCTTTTTTGTTCTCTTTCTCTTTTCTCTCTCTCTCTTTTTTCTCTCTCTCTCTCTAACATTCTCTCTCTTTTTTATTTGAATAGCATTATTCTTAATTACGCATTCAAACATATAATTTTTCCCAGTCCATGTATAGCATTATTCTTATCCTACCAAGCATAGTACAATCCACTGGATCTTGCAGTTGCAGGCGTACATATGATTATTTTCCATCGTGGTCATGGACTATTGAGAATTAACTTCAATTTCCCTAATAATTCACGCGTTTTGTTTACTTCCCTTCCTTCATTTGTGTAACATTTGAAAACTCATTAAATTCGAATTAATTCAATTTATTTCAACTTATATATTATAACACAATTCAATTTATTTCGATTCTATTTTAGTTGAGTTCATATAAGTTCAGTTCACACGAAAAGAACGGTGTTACCGCAAATAGTAAATTTTAACACTAATGGGCCATTACCGTTAGTCCTAATCTACTCTTCGAGTGTTATGTTGATTACCGCACATACAATACATGTTCTTTTCTATACACTTTGGCGTTGCTCGTGCATCAATTGGAAAACTTTTCAATGGAACACCCATTAAGCTTAATTCTTGAATCCTTATAAATAATTTTTGAAAAGAATAGTAATTTTATTGGTATGCACGAGTAGCAGTTTTTAATTCCGCTAAACGTTTTAAATTTTAAATCTTTACATGCTCTATAAAAAAGGACCCGACTGTACTTCATTGAATTAATCACATTCGGGCAAAAGCGTTTGGCAGATTGTGGCCAAAAAGCGCGAAACACTAAAACAAAACAAGTCTCATTGGCTGGTTCAGTGGGCCAGCCGCACAGGATTAATAAAATCCCAAATCAGCTCAACCTAGGGCTAATTGGCTGAATTAGGTTTTTATGCACAGAGAGAAAGATAAGAAAGTAATACGGGAATTGGATGATGATGATGGCTTTCATCTCCAGCATTTATGCGAAAATCCAACAATGGATGATGAGAAGGTTGAAGAAGAAGCTTTTTTATCTGGGCGTGGTGTTTTTACTTTTTACCCTTGATTGGCTGTGGAGAAGAGGAATAGCCTGTCGGATTAAGAATACATGGCTCATCAGCATCAAGCAGCCCATGAATATGATGACTAGTTGAGTTGAGGGATGGAGAAGAAGAGTATCGAATTTGAGCTTCACGAGTGATCATGTATGTTCTCGGGACGTTTCCAGACAATGGAACTAGGTTATGGTTTGGAATTTATGCAACGAAATGTAGCGTGTGGTGCGAGGTCTAGTTTACTTGTAAGGTAATTGTCGATAGACGAAGATTGGAGCAGAAGACGGGGAACAGAAGTATATATGTCATCAATTTGGGTATCTGGTCGATTCTGGGAGAGATAAAAGCACTTATATGAAAAGCCTCTTGATTGATTTGGCAGCTATTTACGGACAGAGATTCTTGCCTTTGTACCATCTCGACTGGAGAACTGGTTCTTGGTCTTTCAGAAGAGACACTACACTTCCAGGAGACATCAAATATTACAATACTGCTAAAGACATGTCTTTAGGTAGCATGATCATCAGGGCCTTAACAGAGAAACATGGTGAAGATCATGATGCGGGAATTCTACACGAATATGCAAGCAATTTAATTAGCAGCTGCAAAACGAATAGCTAGCCTTCTTCCAAAGTTTCCACAACAGAGAAGAATACCGAAGGAACTTGACATCAATTTTATACCGTTTAGAATTTAGAGTTCAAAACCTTTTAGCTTGCCAAAGATTCAGGCAATCAATTCATTCCATTCTTTGCTAAAATAGGCCAAAATATGAAAAAGAAACTTTTGTATATTGAAGAGCTGCCGCGGAAGCTTACAGAAACAGAGAAACTGTGCTAATCAACGCAGAATCGTAATGCAATATTATCACAGAAACTTGATGAATTCAAATATATGATCCAGAAAAGCATTTACAAATACATGAGGAAATCTAAAGAACAGACAATGTGCAACTCTAAACTATATTTACCACGTCAAAACGTTTTTAACATTGCTTGATTGATCGCTCGCACAAAGAATTATGTTTCCATTACAAGTAAGAAAGAGACTTAAGCATACACAATTGGATCCATGTTCATATCTCAGATCTCTAAGAAATCGTTCTTGATCAGA
>JAQRGC012195875.1:0-11744 GCA_028659135.1 Plantago lanceolata
ATTCTGGGAAACAACAGATCATGCTCCTATTTCTTGTTCATAAAGCTCTATTCCTACATTGCATGAATTGTTCCTTAATTTGTTATGCTTTAGTAATGTCTGCCGTACTATCTTAAACGACATTAGATGTAACTATCTTGAAAAGCTATTGGAGCTAATTGTTTCACTATTCTTCTGTCCGCCCGATCTGTTTTTCTGCCTGTCTTTTTATTTTATATTATCTTTAGCTGCACATTAGTGTACCTCATACTACAATGCTCGTATTCTTTTACTCCTCAAGTTTATACTTTGCAAGAACATCTAGTAATACTTGACTTCGTGCTAATTCTGTTTCATTACGACCCACGAGATATTTTTCTCCAATGTTCTGTCATTGCAATTTCACCAAAGTGCACTGACATACTTCTGTCCTTTGTATCTGTCCCAGGGAGCTGAAAAGATGGCTGAAGCTTTAAAGCAGAATCGCTCCGTGACACATGTTGACCTGGTAAGTTTGAGGACCTCGTCATGGTAAACTCTCTTGTGGAGTCTCTTTGATATTTTTACTATTCGTAATCATCTGTACATATATTTGCAGGGGGGCAATGACATCCATGTCCGTGGTATCACTGCAATTGCTTCGGTTTTGAAAGATAATTCTGTCATTAATGCTGTAAGTGCTTGTGCATATCTCTCGACTTCTTTACAAGATTAAATGACTTAAACCATGACTTGCTTTCTCTATATTAGCTGGAAATCGGTTATAACCCAATCGGACCTGAAGGGGCCAAGGCTTTAGCTGAAGTTCTAAAATTTCATGGGAACGTTAAAGATCTCATGCTTGGTTGGTGTCAGGTAACATACTTTGCAGAAGTGCAACACCTCCTTCTGGAATAATGACATTTTACATTTGACACCCTGATGCTTTTCATAGTGAGCTATATACCTCCCTGTAAAACTATAAATTGAGAAGTGCAAGTAACCTCCATATATTTTGGAGATGGTGCAACCTATCTGCTTGAGTGGTCTGCTCCTTCAAATTATGGGGGTCTGTGCACTTCCAAAATAAAAGGGGCATAGCTTGCTAAATTTGCCCGAGTATAAGGGTAGAAAATTTGACTACCTCACTCATCTTTAGATTTGTTCTTTGACATTCCACATGCATGTTTTTTTTTCCAGATAGGAGCCAGTGGAGCCGAACATATTGCTGACATGTTGAGGTACAATAGTACCATATCGAATCTTGATCTGCGAGCCAATGGACTAAGAGATGAGGTTTATTTCATTAGTATTCTAATGTGCTCCTCTTTGTTTGCTCCATCTACGGCATATTAAGTCCATCCTTTGCAGGGTGCTATCTGCTTGGCTCGCAGCTTGAGGGTCGTTAACGAGGCTTTGACATCACTGAATCTTGGGTTCAATGAAATACGAGTATGGATTGTACTAAACCCGTAATTTTGACATCACTGTTTAGCCTAGCATCATTTGATATGGTTATCTTGCATTGCGCAGGATGAAGGGGCATTTGCTATTGCTCAAGCACTGAAGGCCAACGAAGATGTCCGGCTCACATCATTAAATCTTATGAATAACTTCCTTACGAAACTGGGACAGGTTTTCTTTTCTCTCACTTTTTGTGTTCTTGCCATTGTTAATTTCATTCTTATGTTGCCTGTTGCATCAATATATTCTGCAAGTAAGTCAATTTTTTTTGCAGAGTGCTGTCACGGATGCAAGGGACCATGTATACGAGATGACTGAAAACGAGGTCACTGTTATCTTTTAGATGGCAAACATGTTCAGAGCAAGAGCGGATATTACAACTTTTTTCTTTCATCTTGTCGATTTATTACTTCTATATAGCAAGGTGGCCATTCCTGAGTTAGAAGTTATCCTTGGCTCCCGTTGTTCCATAACATAACTTTAGTTGTAGTATTTTTTACATTGAGAGAGAGAAGGGAAATTTTGGCGATTAGAGTAGTATAATTTGTTAGAAACATAAACATTAGCTTTTTGAGGAATGTACATTTGAATTACGAGGTCCATTCAATGCGACAATAGTATTTGCAAATCCTTGTACTGTGTACCTGCTTCTGCTAAGTTGAAAGATACAGACCACGTTCTTTTGCAAGCTATAATACTGAATAACAAAAGTGTATACTAATCCGAACTCTTGGTTCACATGGGTTGCTATGCAAAGGAGTTGCGTTCAAGTACCTGAAGGGAGAAGGCTGAAGCAATAGAAATTTATAGTAGTATGCTAAGAAGCACCCATACGAATACGAAGTCGAATACGAAAACGAAAAACGTTAAAAGTTAAAATATTAAAATACGAATACGTTAAAAATACGTTTAGTTATTTACATATATTTATATTTTTGTTCATTTTCAGGTCTCTTTTATAATTTTTTCCAATTTAGTAGTTACAAAATATAATGAGTCTTGAAAAGAAAAGACTCTTAAACATTCAATCATTATAAGTCATGAAGAGAGACGACTCTTACAAAACTAATCTAATCCCACAAGAACATAAAAGGCTAAAGACAAAAAAGTATAAGGTAATGTGCTGGGAATGAGATAACATACGTTTTTGGAACGTATTTTAACGTATTAGTATTAAATACGTATTTTTCATAAATCCTCCACCCAAATGATGTGCGGGTGCTTCCTAGGTAGTATGTTTGCACTACACATGAAATAATGTACGAATCTACTACGCAATTATGTTGTAAACAAAGATTAAAAGTTACAACTATGGCGAAAAAGGCATTGGGAAGAGAGAGCAAGAATATATATGGAGACATAGAATGTTTATTTCAGTGTGTGGCAAATTCTCATCTCACAATTTTATTGTGGGTCCTGCCACTAAATCAAACACCACACTCATTATACTAACCTCCTAAAAGATGGTTTTAAAAGCAACCGTACACATTTACAAAAACTGATGAATAGTAAACAACTTACTAATCATTCACCACATTATTCTTAACATATAAGACATGTGTAATCAAAGATACAAATCAAGTATATAAGCTATTTTATACTTTGAAAGAGTTAGCACATTCAAACTTGGGGCGATTGTACAATAAAGGAGAAATGCTGGCCTTAAGTTAAAAACGCATTAGTTAAAATCTGAAATCGTGTTTATCTGTTTTAGTCCACTACAGTAGACATTGTTTGGCGGTGTGTCGTCATCATCTTTCCCCTAAATCACAAAATTGGAAAACAGACGAAGTTCACGTTCACCTCAGGAAAATGGCGCCAAAGGCCAGGACCAAATCTCCACCGTCCGACCCCAACGGCATGTTCTCTGGAATGCTGGTCTTCTTGATTGAATCTGGCGTTCAAGCTCGTCGACTTCAGGTACGTACTCGTATGGTATTAACTTGGTTGAATAATGAAGAACTAAAAGCTAACTCTCTGTAAATTCTAGATTTGGAAGCAAAAGCTTGTGCAAATGGGGGCCAAAATCGAGGATCATCTTTCCAAAACCGTTACCCATGTATTTGCAATGGATTCGAGCTCGATTAGTCAGCAAATTGACAGTAATAGCATGGCACGGTCAAAATCAGTGAGTGCTGTTGTATATTAGTATTGTTTAGATAGAGGTTATGTTGTATTCTAAAGTGTTATTCATTTATTATGCATCTGTTTGAAAGTGAGTTTGATTTTTGGTGAAAATGTTGTTCACTGAATCTGCTTGATTGGCCAGTTGGTTTGGTATTCTCTTGGGTTTAATTTTTCCGTGCACTCAGTTACTCGTTATCGCATGATTTGAACCGATTGGTGGAGACTGGAGAGAATTAGGGTTGCATTCTATTGTCGAAGATCAATATATGATGAGTTGAGATTATGCCAGTGCAGTAAACTTTTCTGTAGCTAATTTTGTAGGTTAGTAATGTAGTAGTACTTACTTGATGTTTTTGAATTTGGGGCAGAAAGTTCTCAACTATCTGTGGTTAGAGGACTGTTTGAAAAAAGGTGAAAAGGTACCAGAGGACCCATACATTCTGTCAGCCGAGACACGTGGCCTTACTGAGGAGATCCATGGGAAGCATATTAGCGAAAGGCACTTGAGTAAAGAAGAGGAATCCCCCTCGAAGAAGATAAAACCCAGCCCTGACAATTCCAAGACATTAAGATCAGAAGAAACAGATAACATTTCTGGAAATGCCCTTGACTGTCCCCCAAAATCAGATGCTGCTAGTGGCTCATCTCGTTCCTCTCGTTCTGTAAGTCCAGATATCTCAAGTCCAGATTTAAGCGGCCAGCGTAAAGATGTAAGTTAATACCATTTTCTCCTATTAATATTATACTTGTGTCTTTTCTGTCACCTGGCTGACAGAAGTACTCACGGTATCCTGATTACGATTTAAAAGTGCATATAACATATCGTACAGAATTGCATGTGATATTTATAAGACACTGTCTTTCCATTCATTAACAGGTTACTGCATCAGATGTGTCATTGCTGTATAAGCCTCCAGATTTGAACCGTAACGTAACTGAGATATTTGGACAGCTTATTGATATTTACAGAGGTGAAAATTCTATCGGCATATCTTATGCACTTTTCGTGGAACTGGGGGCTTGTATTGATTTTAGTACATTGTTTTTGTGGTAGCCCTGGGTGAGGATAGAAGATCTTTTAGCTATTATAAAGCTATCCCAGTCATCGAAAAGCTGCCGTTTAAAATTGAAAATGCTGACCAGGTCAAACATCTACCTGGTATTGGGAAGTCATTGCATGATCATGTAAGCTAGCCATTATGTCATTAAGCTGTAATTACCTGTACTGTTTGGTTTCATTTTGGATAATATTTCCCATTAATGTTGGTGTGGGGTGTTATTACAGATTCAGGAAATAGTGAACACTGGAAAGCTAGCCAAGTTGGAGCACTTTAAGAGAGATGAAAAGGTGATGTATATTTATTCTCCTGCAACCAACTTAATGTTTCAATGAAATTTGTGGTGTACAAACTTAGTACTAGTATATCTATAATATGTGAATAAATACTTTGAATGGAGCGATCCCCTTACCTCTAAATATTCTGTAATTACCAGACAAGAACAATAAGCTTATTTGGAGAAGTATGGGGAATTGGACCAGCCACTGCGTTGAAGCTTTATGAGAAAGGACACAGGACCCTTGATGATCTTAGAAATGATGATTCATTGTCAAGTTCACAGAGGTTGGGTTTAAAATACTTTGATGACATCAAAACTAGAATTCCACGCCATGAGGTTAGCCTTCACGGTTTCTAGTTAAGGTTTTGCAACATGTGGATTAGAATGAATAACATGGTTAACCTTATTAATTCTTTGAAGTCATTTAGGTTCAAGAGATGGAAAGCCTTCTTCAGAAAGTTGGAGAAGAGATTTTGCCTGGGGTTGGTATTCTCAATGCTGCATTGACAAGCTTACACTGAGATTTGATCTTCCATAACTTGCAATACTCAATTAATGTCTGGTATCATGTCTGTTATTTCCTTAATACGCAAATGTTCTGTGGATAGCTTTGAAAGTCATGTGGTTGTACCCAGTGGCGCTATCTTGTGCCCTACCCAATAAAAATAAATTAGTAAGACAAATTTGGAATGTTCGCTTTCTAACCCCAGCTTATACTTTGGTCATGTGTTGGCCTAGCACTTGCGCCCTTGTGTTTTAGGGTTCCTCTGAATTTGATAGTTCAGTATTAGGCACAACCTTTATGAGGAGGAACAAAGATACTCTCTATACATCATGGCATTGCTTTTCTCAGTTCTCTTTTTACATGTTGATTTTGTTCAGGTTGACATTGTTTGTGGAGGATCATACAGACGTGGAAAGGCTTCTTGTGGGGATATGGACATGGTGATTACCCATCCTGATGGTAAAAGGTGTAGTCTCTGCTTTAGTTTTACCCTATTGACATAAGATTTTAAGTTTCATTTCTGGCAATTTTGATGACCTAAGTTCCATGGCTTCTCCTTCCAAACAATGCCAATGCCAAATACCAGTCTCTCTTTGAAAATCCCTTATGTAATTTAGCACTTGTTGTACGTATTACATTTGAAAGTCGTGTGTATTTGTTGTGTGGTTGTGGGCTATAGCGCTATTTATAAGTACAATAGACATATATCCATTCCTCCTTTACTATTTTCCTATTAATCATGAATGGAGCAAAAACCAACTCATAAAATTTCCATACTTAGTTCTTCGCTTATTATTGTTACTGTAGATTAATTTTCTTCATAAACCATTACATGGACAGTTACACACATGTCTGACCTTTTCTGTTAGTTAGCCTTGCATTGGCCTGTGGGGGTGTTTGTCTCCGGTCTTAGTTACCTTTTGGTCTTTTTAGCTAATTGCTTGTAGTAATAGTGTGCCCATTTTCCTCTGCTAGCAAACTAATAGAAAGTGGAAAAAAGACCGGGAAGGATTTGTCTAGATGACCTCTATGCCACTGTTTGCTTATGTTGTTTGTATCTTGCAACCTAGAAGACCTTTAAGCTACTGGTACTATGAGCTTTCTACAAATAGACTGACCCACTCCTCTTTCCTTCTAGTCATGTTGGTTTCCTTTCGAAGTTTGTGATGCACCTTAGGGATATAAACTTCCTACGAGAGGATTTGGTCTTCAGTATTCACAGTGATGAGGTAATCTTATTTCCATTGTTCTCTTATTGTTTAGCTCAACACATGAGACAATGCTCTTCATCTGCTATGAGGTGGAACACCATTATGTTCTGACCTTTTGTGGGCACTAAGGCAGAACGGGTCTTTTTTTTTGTTTCTCTCTTTTCTTGATAGCTGATACATCCTTTTATTGATCTTAATTTCCATCAGGTTGTTACGTTATTGTTTTCTGGTGTTTATGGGTTTTCCTTTTTATCATAGGGCACTGACTCTGGTGTGGACACTTATTTTGGACTTTGCACCTATCCTGGCCGAGAGTTGCGGCATCGCATAGATTTAAAGGTGTTTTACTTTTACCTACATTCTTGTTTAAGCTTGTTTCAAAGCAATACCAAGTTCTATTCTTGCACTTGAAGGAAAATTAACACACTTGTGTTGACGAAATAAAGATCGTAAAACATTGCATGTTCATTAATCAGAAAGATAATGTGTTTTAACAGCAGCTTATCCGGGTGGTGGTGGGATTGTTCACCGTGGTTCTTTTAACAATGGGATAAAAGGAGTTCAGAGGGAGGTCTTCTAGGCTGTTTAGTTGTTTGTTTTCTGTTTGTTCCAAGTTTACAAAATTGTGTTACATGTGAAATGTATCATGCAATATTCTGTATTCTAGTGCCTTATGATCATAATCAGGCATACGTTAATAACATAAACAAATTCTTTTTGCAGGTTTATCCAAGGGATATTTATGCATTTGGATTATTAGCATGGACAGGAAATGATGTCCTCAACAGGAGGTTTGTACATTTTGTAGAAGTTCAATGTATTGTAGTTTTCTGTTTTTTTTTTTGTCTTTCATGAAAATTATTTATGTTCATTATGTTTTCTCCAGGCTGAGATTGTTAGCAGAATCAAAGGGGTTCAGACTTGACGACACAGGATTGTTTCCTGCCACTCAAAGTTCAGGTGGCAACCGGGTAAGAGTTCAGAGCCTATCAATCACATCAAACTTGAAACTTCACTTGTATGTCATTCGTTCAGTTATGGTTCATTTATTTGGTGCTATTATCCTGTGTAGGGGAGCAAGGGCAGTGCAAGTTTGAAGTTTAGAACTGAAAAGGAGGTCTTTGATTTTCTTGGATTCCCATGGCTCGAACCTAATGAAAGGAACTTATGAAGGTGGCCATATGTTCGTGTAGGCCAATTAAGTTTAAACCATAAAGTGTTTCATGCTGTCATTAGTTTTGGTGCAGAACCTCGGCGTAGAGCAACTTGATGAGTTGGAGATAGCCAGGAATAGCTGCTCATCGTTAGCAGTTTTCTTCTGGAGAATGTACACTGTAAGTAGTCACATCGGTTGCTTTTGAGTTTAGTTCTTGTGTGAGTAACTTCTATTTGTGTACTACTACTGTAAATGCTTAGCTAGTTGCTCAGCTTCCATATTTTGTCGGTGCTTATTGAGTACTGCTGTTAAAACTGAACTGTTCAAATTAAAATATCCAAAGCCAAGTTGTGATTATCTTTTCCAAGTTAGTTAAGATGTAATTTTCATATATTTACACCTAAGAAAAAATGTTTACTTTGTTGCAATATGCACTTTGAATAATCTGATGACTGGGACAAGTTCGTTGACAAAAAATAAAAAAACAGATAATTATAATGCATCTGACATCAAAGTTAGGTATAGGCATATATAGGCTATAGCTATGTAGCTGCTTATTTAACGGTCTTTGCTAATTCATTTCTAAAAGAAAAACTCTTTTAAGTCTTTGCCTCTTCACCAAAAAACTCGAGTCTTTTACCTCCATATCTGGTCACAATTCAGGCACAAAGGCGCCAATGAGTTCCTGGTCCGATGATACATCCTCTACCACAAGTCATGCTTCAACTGTATGGTCAAGCACAATTCCTTCCAAATCCTGTTATGGGTCTTCGTCGGCAAGTGTTGTTACTGCAAGAAGCTATGATACAAGTTGTTCCAACAGTTTTCTTACTGCAGAAAGTTATGGTACAAGTTATTCCAACAGTGCTCTTCCTGCAAGAAGCTATGGTACAAGTTATTCCAACAGTGTTCTTCCTGCAAGAAGCTATGATACTAGTTATTCCAGCAGTGTTCGTCTTGCAAACTGTGGTCCTCCTGTAAGAAGCTATGATACTAGTTATTCCAGCAGTGTTCGTCTTGCAAACTGTGGTCCTCCTGCAAGAAGCTATGGTACAAGTTATTCCAACAATGTTCATCTTGCAAACTGTGGTCCTCCTGCAAGAAGCTATGGTACAAGTCATTCCAACAACTATTATGATAAGAGGGCATATAATCCAAGCCTTAATAACCCAAGTATGGTGGTGAATTATGGAAGGTCGTTTGGTTCCAATACTTTGTTGGCTCCATATCGTGAGCCTTATAATGGGTTCCCAACTTATCTTTACCAGTCCCGACCTCCAGTTCAAGAATCAATTCAAAGATACTATGGACAGCTAGTCCCCCCAAATTATCTTAACCGGTCCGGTCCCCCAAATCAAGAACCAGTTCAAAGAAGTAATATTAACGAGTCTCGTCCTCCAAATCAAGAAGCAATTCAAAACTGCTATCGACAACTTGTCGCGGCCCCAAGTAACCGCACTCCAAAGGAAGAAGCAATTCTAAGATACTGCTATCATCCAGCTCAAGAAGCAATGCTCATACCCCGCAGAGAGCTAGTCACCCCAATTAGTCTTGACCCATCACGTCCTCCAAATCGAAAAGGAAATCACAGATCCTTTAGAGAGCTCTTTCTTCGCATATTTTGCAGATAACTCCTCCCAAGTAGCAATTCAAAGATCCCATAGAGACCTCCCAAGTAGCTGTTCATCAGATGTTTTCTTATGGAGAATGTATGTCGTAAAACTATGTCAAATTTAATTCAGCTCACTTCTCAGTTTGTGTGAATAACTTGTTCATGCCCTATTGTAAATATGCTCTGTAGCTTCTGCTCTCAACTTCCATATGTTGTTAGTCTACAGTTGCTTTACATCCCACCGTTCTGGAAAAAGGGATTGATGATTTATCAACTGTAAGACGTATCCAGGTATCATATAGTAGATGTTTGACGTTTCAAAATCACAATTTTGTTGGAAGTGTCGGGTAAATGCAAATAGCCAGGTTATCCTTATTTCATTAACTAAGCATTGTACTTTGATAATTAGATACTATATAGAGATAGATAACTGGCGGATAGTCTCAACTTTTAACTATTAAATAATAGTAAAGAGAGTAAAATAGTAGTGAAATGATTGTTAAAACTTCTAGGTCCATTGTTAACATGAATTGTTAAAATATCCCATATCACTTGTAAGAGTCAATATTAATACACATATATAAGTTGGATAACCTTATCACCTTAACAATGCCTTTTAAAGTGTTATTAACCCAACTTTAATATGGTATTAGAACTACGGTTGATGATGGGTGCCCCAACCGATGGTAATTCTGACTTGCCAAAATGAGGTTCCTTCGACCCTGGTCATCCCCCCAGTGGGGATGCCAGGGTCTGTAGCACGTGGGCCCCCATGTAGGGTCCACGTGCACAGTGAGGGGGGTGGCACACTGTGCCCCCCCTAGGATCTAAAATTCCCCAAAATGAGGCATTTATAATTCCACGCGTAGAGCCGACTAACCCCCTCACGTAGGGGGCGTGTTAGAATATCCCATATCACTTATGAGAGCCAATAGTAACACATATATATAAATTGGATAACCTTATCACCTTAATAAGGTCTTTTAAGGTGTCATTGACCCGACTTTAATAGGAATTGAAATTTTATAAGGCTTGGTAATGGTTTTGAGATTTTCCAGTTACATGCTTTTCTTTCTTTCATCTCCAATGAACGGTAATTATTACCAACTTCCTGAACCAGCATTGTTAGACTTGGAAAATTCTTTTATTCATAACAAGAACAAAATTACATGAGGGGACACGCTCACTCAACTATAAAAAACCAAACCTATTTCACTCACTCTCACTTGTTATTTTCCTTTTTGTTTTTCACTCTTGCTTGTGATGATTTAAATAACATCAATAGCCTTCTATTTATAGGCCATGAATCAACTACAAATTTAGTAATAAATGGATGGTGGGGTAGATGGGAAATAGTGGTTGAGAAGTGATGCAGCGTGCGTGGACAAGTAAGGAAGAACGAAGATCAAAACTTCATTGATTCCGCAGAATACTAAAGAATTGACAAATCTTGAGAAAAACTCAATTTTTCTTTATTCAATAATCAACTTCTCTGAATAAACATAACTATTAGTCTCTATTTAAAGGACTAAAACTAGACGACTCAAATACGGAATAAAATTCTAACCCTAATATGACTCTAAAATTTAAATACAAAGTCTCATAAGAGACCGTCTATATTAAACTTAAGGAAAGACGGGACTTTTGTGCAATTTACCATTTCAGCTCTTTTTTTCGCGGATCTGATCCATGACCCGTATCCTGACCCATGACCCTTATTCAGAGAAACAAAACAGATTTGACTTTCCTTTTTTATTTTCTAATTGTTCTTTCTCTCTCTAAACTATCCTTCTCTCTCTATCTCTCGTCGTTCTCTGCAAATCAGGTGTGATTTCTGTGTGCATTGACGATTTTGCAGTTGAATTGAAGGTTTTCGATCGTTAGTCCAGGTATGTAGAAGCTTTTTTTCGATGTTTTATGGTGTTTTTGTTTCTGGTTTTGTGTTTAGGGCTTTTTTTGGGGGTCAGGGTTTTCCGGCTTCAATTTTGTTGAATCGATCTCGCCATTGTTGGTTTTGTAGTTGATATTGAAGGTTTTTGATATGTATTACAGTTAGTACGAAGCTTAATGTGTTTTTTTGTGTTGTTTCTGTTAGGGTTTTTTGCTTGTTTGCGTATTTGTTGCTGTACACAATGGCTGGAGCTGCTGCTAAGACGAAAGCTGGTGCCAGAGATGTTGGTGCTTCTCGGAAACAGAAGCTCAGGTCCAATGCAGGTTTGTGTGTTTTGTGTTTTGGGGTGTTTTTGTTTTTGTCAATAGTACTGCTGTATTTGTGTCTATGTTATGTTGTTAAAGTGTCTATGTGTTGTGTATATGTGTTTTTGTTAGGGAAACCAGATGTTGTTGAGAAACCGCAGAAGAAATCTCGTACTA
>JAQRGC012195980.1:0-12914 GCA_028659135.1 Plantago lanceolata
ACTAATATTCGAAAAAGATCCGTCAAACACGACCTTTGTTCTAAACTATTGGGAAGTAGGGCCATCGAGTACAACCAGTGTTTAAACTATCATTGAATAAACCCGCCGAATGCTAAACTTGAATAAACCCGTCGAACACAGTTTTCATTTTAAACAATTTTGGGATAGACCTGTTGAGTAAGTATTGTGTTCTAAACTATTGCAGAATAAACCCGTCAAACACTAACATTCACAAATAGACCCACATTTTTCTTTCTGAACAATGTTGGAATAGACCCGTCGATATGTATTGTGTTCTAAACTATTACGGAATAAATCCGTCAAGCACTAACATTGAGAATATATAGACCCATTAGATACAGTTTTCATTCTAAACAATTTTGAAATAAAGACATGTTGAATACGTGTTGTGTTCTAAACTATTGCGGAATAAACTCCTCAAACACTAACATTCATAATAGACCCGTGAGCCATATTTTTCATCCTAAACAATTTTAGAATAAACCTATTGAATACATGTTGTGTTCTGAATTATTGCGAAATAACCCCGTCAAATAATAACTTTCAGAATAGACCCGTCGAACACAATTTTCAATCTAAACATTTTTAAATAGACTTGTCAAATACGTGTTGTGCTCTAAACTATTGCAGAATAAATTTGTCAAACACTAACATTCAGAATAGACCCGTCGGACATAATTTTCATTCTAAACAATTTTAGAATAGACCCGTCGAATACATGTTGTGTTCTAAACTATTGCGGAACAAACCCGTCAAACACTAAAATTTAAAAAGATCCGTTGAACACAATCTTTGTCACTATTGCGAAATAAACCCGTCGAATATTGTTGTTAGTTTTTTTAAAGATATTGCAAATTAAATTGGTGCAATAGTAACATTTTGAATTGATTCCCCGAACATATTTTTCGTTTTAAACTATTGTAGAATAGACATGTCAAGCACAATTATTATTTTAAATTATTAGAGAATAGGCCCATCGCTATTGTGGGATAAACCTGTTCGACACATCAAGTATCCTATACTACTACGGAATAGAATTTTCGAGTACAATTAATATCTTAAATTATTAATAAACCCGTGGAGTGCATTAGTATTTTATGTATTGCAGAATAAACTTATCGAACACAAATACTGTTCTAGAGTATTCTAATGCACATGTAGTATTCTAAACTACACTTGACGGATGTAACCAAATTTTAGATTTTAATGCAGACCATTTTCAACATTTGCGGATAAGACAGATAAAATCTCAAAACCCAACAAAACATATGAAATCAGAATCAGATAGATGATTATCAAAACCATACCTTGATGAACTTATCAAGAATAGCAAGAGCACGGTCTCTTGCTTAGGCTTTCCAAAAATCGCCAATGAATTAGCTCACAAATCTATAGAATCACAAAGGGAAAATCGAAACGGTTAAACCCTAACCAAATTCAAACACAACATAGCTTCGATAGTTCAATCCATGCAAATCAGCTACGAATTGTTCGGAATCGTTGAAATCGTCACGTATTGACATCACCTCATTGGAAATTTTGGCTTATTGGATTGTTAATTGGGTTATTGAAAATTTTGGATACTGATTTAATTTTATTTTAATTCAATATTAATGTAGAGTGTCAGAGAAATAGCTACAAACAATACATAGGATGATGACATGTGGCAAAATAAAGAATGAGAACCATGTCTCCACTTTCTGCTTCATCGAAGCCTTGTCGGCTAGAGCAATTAGTCCTTTTCTGTCAACATGCCAACTGCTACTCCAGTTACAAATGCTAACTCAAGTTCCGCGTACCATCTAAATTGCCTGACAAATGTGTGTAGTAGCGAACATAAACAAACTGTCAATTTTACCACGTAATGACCAGGGAGGATTATATATAACATCATAGAGTATCGCACTTAAAATGCAACTGAGATCGGAGTATGTGATGTATAGAAACGTTTACAATGCACAGCCACATTCTCATCAGAACGAGAATTTCAGACTGCAAATATAAGCCATGATAGGATTAGTATGCTAACTGTTATAGTAAATCAGTCAACATTCATGATTTGGAAATTATATTGGTATACACGCTTAGAAGACTTGTTTATATAATTATATTAATCCTCCACCATACTTCCTAGTAACAGAACTATAGTCAATATCAATTTGCATGGATTGCAATGTGGGCTGAAGTTGCAGCAACATTTGCCTACATCATCATTGTACTACCCGAAGATGAAAAACTGTTTACAGTGGGTATGGTGTATATACACATGTACACTGATCAGACCTTATTATATATCCCACTACAGTTAAATCCCTTTCGCCAGATTTTGATGTGTGCATATATAACAATGTATTCAAGTTCGAAAGATCTGACTCAGTAGCTGGATCATCAAACGGTAAACTGCGCAATATGTAGATTTATCCAAATGGTCCTACGTACGAACATAAAAAGTTTGTAATGAAACAGACGACAAAATAATAAACTGAAGTATTAATCATCATGGTCAGGTGCACTGTTTGGAGTGTGAGGTTCAGGATGAGCATCACACATATCTTCTTCCTCCCCTAGCACTCGCATTTGTGGCCCTGCATGCTCCGTTGCAACATTCTGAGATGGCACATTGTCTCCATTTGCAAGTTCATTAGGAGGCTCCAGCGTTGGCATTGCTGACGAGGAGGCAGTACCTTTGACAATACTTATCTCGGGCTCACTTGCACTGTCAGGACTTTTCATCCTCTTAGAGGTGGTATCCTGTGGACTAAACTCATCAGGAGTAGGACTGGATGAATGGAATAGTCTCCGTACTACAGCCTGCACATTTTCCTGCTTCGTTAAGTCAACAGATCTTTTAGCTTTCGTCTTCGAGGGTTTCATATTGACATTAACTGTCTCAAGCTGAGCAGCAACAGACCTCTCTTCTTCCGTCTGCAGCAACCCCGCTTCTGGACTTCCAGGCTCCATTACAATGTCCCCCATGGACCCATTGTCTACATTTGCAACTACAGGAGAGCCCTTCGACACCGAAGCTTTCGAGGTCGAGGCTTTACCATTGGCATTAACCGACTCAAGCTTTCCTACACTCACATATTTTCCGAACAGCTGAAAACTGTCTTTCAGAGGACTTGTTTTGCTGGGATTAGCATCACCAAATCGTTGCAATGTCCGATCCACATCAATCAATTTTTCCCCGTCTGCAACTCCAGGATATCCAGAGGGCCCCGAAGTGGAGGCATTTCCGCTGACAATAGGCAATGATGGTGGCTGGAGCCTTCTTGCTATTGGCCTGATGATATCCGGTGGTGCCCCATCTGCAACTCCAGGAGATCCAGAGGGCCCCGCAGTCGAGGCATTACCGCTGACAATAGGTAATGGTGGCGGCTGGGGCCTTCTTGCTATTGGCCTGATGACATCCGGTGGTGCCCCGTCTGCAGCTCCAGAAGATCCAGAGGGCCCTGACGTCGAGGCATTACCGCTGAAAACAGGCAATGGTGGAGGCTGGAGCCTTCTTGCTATTGGCCTGATAACATCAGGTGGTGCCCCGTCTGCAACTCCAAAAGATCCAGAGGGCCCCGAAGTCGAGGCAATACTGCTGAAAAAAGGCAATGGTGGCGGCTGGGGCCTTCGTGCTATTGGCCTGATGACATCCGCTGGTGCCCAGTCTGCAACTCCAGAAGATCCAAAGGGCCCCGAAGTTGAGGCTTTACCGCTGACAATAGGTAATGGTGGCGGCTGGGGCCTTCTTGCTATTGGCCTGATGACATCCGGTGGTGACCTGTCTGCAGCTCCAGAAGATCCAGAGGGCCCCGAAGTCGAGGTAATACCGCTGAAAAAAGGCAATGGTGGCGGCTGGGGCCTTCTTGCTATTGGCCTGATAACATCCGGTGGTGCCCCGTCTGCAACTCCAGAAGATGTAGAGGGCCCCGAAGTCGAGGCATTAGCGCTGACAATAGGCAATGGTGGCGGCTGGGGCCTTCTTGCTATTGGCCTGATAACATCCGGTAATCCAGAATGCCCCGAAGTCGAGGCATTACCGCTGAAAATAGGCAATGGTGGCGGCTGGGGCCTTCTTGCTATAGGCCTGATTACATCCGGTGGTGCCCCGTCTGCAACTCCAGAAGATCCAGAGGGCCCCGAAGTGGAGGCATAACCGCTGACAATTGGCAATGGTGGCGGCTGGGGCCTTCTTGCTATTGGCCTAATGACATCAGGTGGTGCCCCCTCTGCAACTCCAGAAGATCCAGAGAGCCCCGAAGACGAGTCATTAACGCTGACAATAGGCAATGGTGGCGGCTGGGGCGTTGTTGCTGTTGGCCTGATGACATCCAGTGGTGGAAGTGGAGCATTGATTTCTTCGGGATTCAAATTGTGATTTCCAGTGAATCTCTGAACTACATCCCGGAAATCAGATGGATTGCAATGAATTATAATGTCTCGCCGAGGCGGAGTTCTGCTTCTGTTGTTCCTGCTATTTCTGTTACCTCTGTTGTTTCCGTTGTTGGGTGGATTTGAAGAGGACGCCATGAGGAAGAGTAGAAGTTGTTTTAATGATAATTACAATTCCGGCGGGTAATATGAACCTTGGAATAATTTGAAAAGGGGTCGCAACTTATTTATAATTACCTAAAAGTCACTTCAAAAAATCGTGACTTTTCGCAATAGTTGCGCATTTCTTGAAATGTTGCGTTCAATCATATTTTTAGTTCAAGTGTTTTCATCTTTTCAGTGTCAAAAAGATTTTACCTTTTCCTTTTCTTTTTGAACTCTTTACCAAAATTACCTTTTTTTACTAATAAAAATTACCAACTTATTGTGGCTAGATTCTTGACTTTTAGTGCTAATGAAAGTGTGTAGCAATTATCAATCATGTGCTTTAATTTTATTGTGAATTTGGTTGTATAAGCTATCAACTAATTGCTTTGCGAAATAGATGTGCTATTAGAATTTGAAATGCACATGTGTTCGTAAATGTTTGCGACCACATAATTGTTTGCGCAGGTGGTGTTTTATGATATATAGTGGAAGCATACATATTTGCAATACGTTATTGAGAAAGAATTACAAATTTACAATGCGAAAATAAATCATTAAAAGAAAAAGAAAATAGAAATATGAAGGGTACAAACCAAATTACAATATGAGACTTATTATATTGTTAGTTATGTTATTACATTATATAATTCCATTCTTCACATACAAACAGAATAGACTCGATAGAATCGAAGTGCGAAGTGCAGTATAAAATATATCTAAGCAAGATTGAATAGAATTGAACTGAAAATAATAAACATATAAACTTTGTGTAGCGAGAGTAGCAGTTGGAGCTCCTTTATCGGTATATTGACACGAAACAAGTATAAAAGAGTCGTAATTAGATAAAAAGTGTAGTAAGATTCGCGGTTGGAGCTCCTTTATCTAGCCGTAGATGCATGTAAATGCACTTACTATGTACATAAAAAAAAAGTCACAACTCAAATTTATTTTCACATTCACAATAAGAAAAGTGTTAAACTACATTATTCTGGCATGAGACAAGTATACAACAAGTAAAACTATACCATATTTCCAATTATTGAACAGTATACTACCCAAAAGGCTAATTATGCATAACTAGAAGAAACTAGTTCTTCAAGGAAAAAAAAAAAACCATGAGGTTTGTAAAATGGAAACTGTGAATGGAATTGCCAGGGAGTTCTGAGAATGAATTAATTACAGAGAGAGATCAGCCAGATCAAAAGTTCTGGACACTGCTTTGCACCAGGAATCCACCTTCTTCTTCCTCAAATCTTCCGCTAAAGCAGGACGGAAAGTTGTGTCTTTCTTCATCTTCTCAGCAGAAGCAAATATCTCCTTTTCGGTCCAGAGGCCAACTGCGAGTCCAGCTGCAAATGCTGCCCCGAGTGCCGTTGTCTCTATATCGGCTGGCCTCACTACTGGACTGCCTAACAAGTCCGCCTGCATTTAGAAGATTACAGTCAGAGCAAGCCGCGATTGACTAGCTAGAAACGCAACACCTGATGGCACTAAAGAATGTATATAGAAGTTTCTGATATAGGAAACTTTGAAATGTATCACAATGCACTTCACGCTGAATAATTTACCACAACCATACTATATCCGATTTGGGCAGAAAAATAAACGATTTGGACATTCAGTCTAATCTTCTCCCAACCATACTATATCCGTACACACAATAGAAAGAACTTTCAACACCAACTCACCCAGAATTTCAATTTTCCAAGAACAGAAAAACTAAACAAATCACAGTCTAAACTAACAGCGCACTGAGATGTGGAGTGTAAGGATACAGAAAAGTTTCCTGCACTCTGAATTACGCAAAAATTGAACACAAGAGATACTTGACTCTTATGATTATGCAAATTTTTGCTCTCATAGGCATACTTTATTCAGGTTTTGCAATACCAAAAACGAAATATGTTACGGCAATTCACTGCAGTCTAATTTGCTACTGAGATATTGCCTTTGCATGTTAATCTAATCTCCATGCAAGTTTGTAGCAGAGATAATAAAAACGCACGCACACGTAATGATGCCATCCATACTGGGAAAGTGAACAGAAAGTCCTACCATAAAAGTATTGATAAAGTCGTATCTGAACAAAGGTTAATAAGAGAAACATGTCGGCAATACTACTCACAAATATGTATGGAAAATATTCCATTGTTCCCATTTAGGTTACCTTCAGAGTGAAAAAAAAGTAGAAAATAAGGGAACTTTAAACCAGTATTAGTGGCGCAGTAGAGAAGAAAATATACCTGAATCTGCATTAGGAGATTATTAGCGGTAGCACCACCATCCACTCTAAGTAAAAACTCCCCTTTCTCACTCTTCACCTCACCCTTCTCTCCAGCATCCTTGTGCATCGAATCCAACACGTCTTTCACCTGAAAACACATGCTTTCGAGCACAGCCCTTGCAATGTGGGACTTGTTTGTAAACCTAGTGATACCAATGCAGACACCACGAGCATCATCACGCCACCAAGGGGCAAACAATCCATTAAAAGCAGGCACAAAATAAACACCGCCAGTGGATTCAACCTCCTTAGCCAAAGCCTCAATCTCACCAGCACTCTTGATTATTCCAAGACTGTCCCTTAGCCACTGAACTGCTGCACCAGCAATGGCAATGGAACCTTCCAGTGCATAATTAGTAGGAGCCTTGGGACCAAGCTTATAAGCCAAAGTGCTCAAAAGCCCATGATTCGACTTGATTGCCTCCTCTCCGGTGTTCAGGAGAATAAAAGCACCAGTCCCATATGTGCTTTTGGCTTCTCCTTTTCTACATGATTGTCCCAACATAGCAGCATGTTGATCACCAAGACAGCCAGCAATTGGGATGCCTGTAATGGGCCATCCCTTGCCAATATTTCCTATAATTTCAGCATTGCTTACTATTTTAGGTAGTATTTCCGCTGGAATTCCCAAAACTTCCAATGTCTTTGTGTCCCATTCCAGAGTCTTAAGGTTCATCAGCATAGTTCTTGAAGCATTCGACACATCAGTGACATGTAAGCCCTTGTCCATCCCTCCAGTCATGTTCCAAATCAGCCAGGTATCTATGGTTCCGAACAATGCATCCCCTTTCTTCACTGCTTCTTGTACTTCTTTTACGTTATCCAACAGCCACAATAACTTAAGGGCACTGAAATAAGTGCTTATTGGTAAACCACATGACTCGACAAAGTGAGTTCTCCCCCCTGGTAGTTCTTTCTCCAATTTCCTTTATTAAGAAAGAAAAAAGAATATTCTCCATCAAACACATGATCTAGTCCACAAGATTAGACGAATTAAAGTATTACATCTCTTTAGACAGAACATGCAAATACTCCAAAATTTCTCAGTTTGGTGAACAAACTTTGCTTCAGCAAGCAAGAAAAAGTACAACATAATAACAAGGTCTGGCTTAAAAACATAGTGAGCCCTTAATGTTTATTTCACCAAACGACCCCAAACTTTCCGGTCACATTTCCCCCTCACTAGAAACTAAAACAGCTTCCAAGGTCTCAAGCTTCCATATCAATCTCATATTTAAACTTTTAAGCCAAATTAGAATGTTTTCGAGACGTAAAAAATTCCCAAATAGCCTAAACCAATCTTGAACATGGAAAAGATCAAATATGCTATCAACATCTACAAAGATCACGTATCAAAAAAATACTCATAACGAAACCAAACAGAACAATACATCGCGAAACGAAACAGAACATCGAAGGAAGGGGGCAGAAAAGACACCTGCAAATGGAACTGGTACGGACGTCCATCCAGACAATGGCCTTATGGAGGGGCAGGCCAGTGGATTTGCTCCAAACAACAGTAGTCTCTCTCTGATTGGTCAAACCAATGGCCTTCAATCCCTTGTCAACATTGTGACCATCAGCAGTGGCCTTATCGAGCGCCTTCGCAACACAGACTCTCACACTTTCAAGAATCTCCATCGGATCATGCTCAACCCATCTATCATCATCACAACATCCAAAACCAAAACAATCAAAAAAACATAAATTAAACCATTATCTTTTAGGATCATATAACAAAAACAGAAACATATCAAACACACCCATAAAAAAAGAAAAAAAGAAAATCAAGCTTTACTGATCACATGGCATGAAAAAACATAAAACCCATTAGAAAGAAAGGTTGAATGATTACCCTGATTGGGGATAGAACTGAGTGAATTCGACCTGGTGAGATCCAATTGGTTTAGCGGAGCGATCATAGATGATGAACCTCGTGCTGGTGGTGCCTTGATCTATGGAGCCGATGAAGGCTTCTTCTCCGGCAGATGATGACATTTTTGCTCTTTTTTCTTCTTGTGGTTTTGATGAATTTAGCTGGTTCTTGTTTGTTTTGGAGTGATGAGACAAATTGGGAAAAGAGAGGAAGGAGGAGACAGAGCAAGGAGATTATATAGAGAGTAGCTTAATTACAGTAAGAAACTGATGATATTGACAGGTTGGATTTTTCTTGGGATTGTTAATGTTGTTTATCCGAACTAGTTTTAGACCCGTGTCGATGTCACGGCTTGGTTATAGGAGGGATATAAAAGAAAGAAAAAAAAGAAAAAAAAAGGCTGAAAAGAAGAAAGACAAAGACGAATACAAATTTAAATGTATCATACATAGTTAAAAAACTCATAAAAGTCAAAACTATTACATTAAAGGCTACATATGACCTCCTTGTATACGACATTGGTGGTTTTGTTAATGGGACGTCCTTTTTCATCGAGAGCTAAGACATTCAGACCTTTCTTACTCGTCACACGGGAGAACACCACGTATAACTGTCCATGGCTGAAGACCGGCTTAGGGAGATAGAGTCCAACTCTAGCGAAGGACTGGCCCTGTCTCTTGTTGATGGTCATTGCATATCTGACAGAAATAGGGAACTGTCTCCGCTGGAACCTAGCTAATAGGGAACTTGGTCATGTCAGAGGGTGTAAGGATCATACGCGGGAGGTACACCCTTGAGCCAGCATTATTCACAGATATCATCTTGGCCTCTATAATGTGCGTTGTCAACTTGGTAACAATCAACCTAGTCCGGTTACATAGTTCAGCGAACTGATCAATGTTCCGCAGGAAGCCAGCAACATGATGGGGCATCCCACCTTAAGCCTAATGCAATGATTTGGGAGACCCGACGCCTTGACAGTATTGAGAAACTCAACAGAGTAGACATCCGCTTAATTAACGACGTCACCCTCATCATGACATATGCTATCGGCGCTCATGTACTCAGTGACACCACCCGGCAACCTAGACATCACGTGATCATTAATCTCCTGAACGACGCCGTTCGTAGGAGTAAGAATAGCCCTGTCTTGAAAATAAGCTACATCTCCAACATGGTCCAACATGAAAGGATAAGTATCGTCCACAATAGCGGAGATAGGATCCGCGACATCTCGAATAAGAATATCACTTGGGAGATCAAAGTCGACTTCCACATCATTCGGCCCCCCAATATTGCCATCCCCAACACTCAACAACCAATCAGCAAACTGTCAGATTTCCTCTACCTCATCTGGAGTACCACCCGACTGCAATAACAACACCAAAACCAATTAGCTACACATGTAAATGAAAATGAGCAATTAAAATTTCATATAAGATAAATAAAATACAAACGGAATGTATACGTGAAGTCTCATGTTCTTGGTGAGCTTTAAAACCGTGCATGAGCTTCATATGTTCCTGCTCGAATACAGAGAGGCATGAACAATATCATGACGGCTACCCTTAGGAATCAACGGAAGGATCTTCCTAAAATCTCCTCCTAAAACCACAACCAAGCCACCAAACGTCTTGTCAGGATCAAAGTTGTCACAACCCTGAACATTATCACGGATGTTGCGATCAAGCGCCTCACAGCAAAACTTATTGGTCATCGGAGCCTCGTCCGATATAATAAGCTTGGTGTAGATAAATAGCCCAACAACACTCCCGGGATGAATTCTCGAACAAATAGATGTCTCATCAACCTGCAATGGTATACCAAATCTATAATATGCAGTGCGACCCCTGGGTAGAAGAAGATAAGCAATACCACCGGAAGTAACGGGAAGCACAATCTGACGTATGCCCCTTATAGCGGAGCACAATGTCCTTTAAAGAAAAGTCTTCCCCGTTCCACCATAGCCGTACAGAAAAAAGACACCTCCAGTACCAGGAATCAATGGCATCCATGATCGTCTCATAAACACCCCTCTGCTCATAAGTGAGACAAGGATACAACCTTCCATGCTCAACCTTCATCTCCTCAACATCATATGCCAACTCATCTGCAATAAGAGTGTCCGTCCCGTTCTCAATGACAGTATCCTTCGGCATATCCATCCCCTCATATTGTGCAAGAGTACATCCATTGCTGTTCAAAAGCTCCTCCATCTCATGAGGAGTGTAGTTCTTTATCTCGTCTTCCGTAAGAACCAACCCTGTAAAAAAGATAAACATAAAAGTGTTAATAGACAATTAAATATCTATAACACAACATCGTATGGGAAAAAACTAATAATGTTAGAAAGACAACATAATTATGAGATAGGAACCTGGATTGCCCATCTTCAATCTTAAATAATGCAAAATATCATCTCCAAGATGATACCACGTACTCCGCCACACTTTCTTTGGCATCGCCATGCTATTCGACATCAACAACATACAAAATAGCTGACCTCGTACCCCATATGTAAACATCAGCAGTACCCTCAATGTACTCCTTGTCGTTATCCAAAAGACCAAGAGCATATCAAGCATCACGGTAAGTGTCATAAACAACACCATTCACAGTCCTGACATGCACAGATAAATGGAGGAATAAAACATAAAACTCTTATAGTGTAAAGGAAATATGATACAATAGTTCAAAAGTAAGTACTTCTTTTTCATTAGATGTTACATTATATCTTGGAAGCAGGTTGGACACTTCACATGGTTAAGCATGATCCTCTAATAATAAATAGGACCGACACTCAGCGGAACATGATAGATCCTCCCAACCTTATAGGACTTCTGAATCCGCTTCCTCCATACACTTGGTCATATCAACATTCATGCAAGGTTACTTGTGGTTCAACGCCCCGCAGGGACCATGCACCATATACTCAAAAATTGCCTTGTACAACTCAGGCTCAAGATCATTGTCTGGAATTTCAGCACTTATAACCTCGTCAATGTCACTAACCGTAACAGACTTATCCTTTCGGTCAACCCATAGCAAAATATGAGCGTGAGGGTGGCCTCTCTTCTGAAATTCTACCGTATACACAACTGCAACAAATAAATAAAAGAGAATTAGTGACTAAATTTACAATTACAATAATTTTTTGGTAAAATCAGATATTAAAAAAACATAACACGTTGCCTAAGTAAATTACCAGACCTACACTTTCCAAATACTGTATTGGTCGTAAGATCCTTGATGAGCTCATCAAGTTTCATCTTGAACACGCGACAAAGGATGTCGGGCCTGTCCCCCGGCCTCAACTTTTTGCTAGTGCAGAACCGAGTAATCTCTGACCACTTAGGATAACACGTGAAGATAATTAATAATTTAGGGTACCCGATGTGTTTGCATATAGCCATAGTATCCTAATAGTTCTGCACCATGTTCCTAGGTCCACCAATAAATGATGAAGGAAGGACCAACCTCGTCCCAACACTGTCAGCGGGAGCCTCCGGGTCTATATCACTCCTTCTGATTGCATCCTCTATCTTCTTGTACACAATGGTCCTCAAAAAAGGTTGATTCATGGTAATGAAGAGCAACCGGTGACGCTTCATCATCATGTAACCATCAACTGATCTGCTAAAAGAACTTCCTACTCATAAGGATAGTAGAAGCTTCATCCATGCGGTAAAATATTTTGTATGAGAGGAAATCCTTGATTGTGACTTTGTTCCGTTTTCCAGTCGACTTTACCGTGTGCCTGAGGTCGGTGCTATACCCATATTCCCATTTCGGGAACAACTTCGGATACCGCATGGGCAAGTAGATGGGATGCAAAAATGTACCTATTATTACCCTCTATGTATGATTAGTTACCTGAAACAAAACGAAAGCTTGGGCATTAAGTGTGTCTTTGGGCAAATAAGTTGGCAAGGTGACTAAGTAAAACATGTCTGCCCAATCAAGCTTTTGTTCTTCTGATATAACAAAGATTTGCCCAAAACCTTCAATGTTACCATGCTCTTGACTATATTTTTTATTTTCTTTTGTTGGGAGACTGAAAAAATCTTCCATTTCGAACATCATTTTCTCCATCAACGCTAAGTCTACCCCATGGTTGATCAGCTGCAGAATTTTTCAACAAATTACTTAAGTAAAGTACATAAACCATGCAACATATTTTTCGAGATCTATGCAAGTTTGTAC
>JAQRGC012196687.1:0-10124 GCA_028659135.1 Plantago lanceolata
GCTACGACCATGTTGCATGTTTAATTAGTTCTCTTGACAAGTAGGCTAAAGGCTTGTTTTGTTTCTGATATGTTTGGCACTATTAAGTATTAGCTATAATTGTTCATCAGTAACCATGAGACTAATTAGACTTTGTTAATTAGCTTAATAGTCAACAATTATAAAAGCAAGTATGATTAGAATGATTAGGTAATTTTGTTTCAAGTGTGCTTTATCCATGTCTTCTCTCTGTTGACTGTTGTCTATGTGCTTGAGCTGGATAATTAGACATGCAATTAGTCAACTTAACCAGTAGTAATAATGAGAATTACTTGAACATTAAAGTTTAGCATGTTTCCATACTTTGCATGTTTGCATGAATGTATTTGATATATGGCTATAGACTTGTCGTGCCTATGTGTTTTGTGTTTATAATTGTTAGTTTGGTTTTTTAAGGCTTAAGCTAAATTAACTAGTTCCATTAGGTTAATTAATGATTGAAGCAAGTATTGTTCTTTTCTGGTAATTAACCTTTCTTGTTTGGTGCTAAGAGATGTTCTGTCTCTATGTGTGGTTAAGAGAACTGAGAAGGGAGAGTTCCAGGGTAGCTAGTAATTGATTCTCTTAAGTCCATTTGTTAATTACGAAACTCCTTTCCAGGTCGGTCTACTCCTGAGTCTTAGTTCGGGGTTTCAAGTTCTCTAAGGTGAGTGTTCTTTAAACCATTGCGAAACTATAAGAAGGTTATTTTAATTATATATTTCACTATATATATTGCATCAAACTTGCGAAAAGCAAACTCATGAAGTTCTGAAATATAAATTTGCATCAAAGTCAGTTTTTCTCATGCTTCCGCTACACATATACTAATGTATATGATTTTGCTATTCGTTTCGTTGTTTTCGTTTTGTTTCGGGATACGTATCCAGTTTCGGTTAAGGTATGGCCTTGTATGGTTTGGGCGGTTTTGACTGTCGAATTTTACTTGGGATATCTTCGCCTATTCCCCCTCGATGCAAGGTAGAAGCCTCCGAGGTCTTGTGGGGTCGTAGAGTTTCACCCTTGTACCATGGCAAGGTCTTCGTTTTGCAGATTGATCATCTGTATCGAGAGTCATAAGGCGGGGTTAGTCCTTTGGACTCTTCGTGTGGGAGCTACAAGGCTGGTGTCAGTTCAGTTTAGATGGTTCAGTTTCGTTATGATTTTCCATTGATTTTATATTATTACTTCTATTCTTCTTTTTAGTTTATTTCGTTATTCAAAAATTACTATTCACTTCCACACACGGAACACCACTGAGATTTTTATCTCACACTCTTTTATTCACCTTCTTGTAGGTTTCGAGAGTTCAGAAAGTAACCAAAAGCTTAGACGTTCAGCAACGGAGAGTGGGAAGGGTTAAAGGGTGTAGTCTAAATAGTTACTAGAAAGTCTGTTCTATATTTTTACAAGTGAAATTTAGTTTTGTTGCCATGCTGGCTTATTTATTTATAGCATTTGTCTTCTGAAATAAAAGAAATTTATTTTTTTAAAACCATTGAATTTTCGGGTCGTTACACAGAGTCCACAAGGAAAGGGTCCGGTGTCTCTGAATCTTAAATGGGAAAGGGAATGGCCAGAGTCCACAAAGAAAGGGTCCGGTGTCTCTGAATCTTAAATGGGAAAGGGAATGGCCACAGTGTAGGGCGGTATGGTCTGTTTGTCTATCACCATCAACTGGGTGTTCTAAAAAAATTGTGACTTCAGAGGAAGTACATGATGCATCCGAGTGTTTAAAAAGGTGTGGTCAGCCTGCTCAAGCATCGTAATTCGTAAGTAGATAAACAAGTGGTAACTTGCATTTTGCCTAGGTACTACAAATCAGCTGTAGTATTTAGTGTCACAGAGAGAAATGAGTCGACAATATCTTGACTTATGATATACTTGAAGACTCTACGTCTAACCCCTTTGTACAAGTCTGAGGTAGCAGTTTCTACTGATATCCCTGCTTTAACAAAACACGTTACATTTACGTTTGTCGATTTTTACACGTACTATTCAAGAAGTTGAGTGTAATTTCCCCATCAGATAAATAATTAGATGACCAGGTCCATGTTTTTCTGGTCATCAATGTATGCGCGCAAGTGGACTTGGAAGTAGAAGTCTTTCTGTCTCAAGACTCTCAACTCAATCATATTCATACCATTCACATTTAAATTTTAAAAAAAATATCGATATGAAGTATAAATAATTAATGAATCCGGCCTCAGTATGGGCTTTAATTATTCAAATTTTAAAATCTAAACTAGCAGCCTAGCTATTATTCAACAAAAGTTTGAAATGAAGCCTGCAACAGTTCATGGTGATTTGTTTATCATGATTTTCCTACTTATAATTTCCATATTCATAATACCATCCGTTCACTTGACCTTTTGCAGTGCTGATCCTGTCAATATCTGTCACGAAAACGAGAACAAAGCGCTTTTGAGTTTCAAGCGCTCCATTACTGCAGGCAACCTCTCTTCCTGGAAGGCGGGGGTTGATTGCTGCAGTTGGGAAGGTGTAATTTGCGACGATGTCACCGGTCATGTTCTTCAACTCAGTCTCGGTGGTTCAGGCTTAGTTGGAGTATTAGATGATGATTCGTTTCTCAACCTCACACATCTCACAACTCTTGACCTGAGAGACAATGCTTTTCATGGTGCCCTTCCACGTGTTGCCAACTTCACAAAGCAGCTTCAATATATTGATATCTCCGGCAATAATTTCAACTCGACCATACCCGATTGGATCTACGAGTGCAAGCATCTTGAGCAGCTTTCTGCGTCGGGGAACTCTCTGCAAGGTTCTATTTCTGAATCCATAGCAAATTTAACTTCTCTATATATCCTTGATTTATCTGACAATTTACTTACTGGAGAAGTACCAAGTGGCATTGCAAAATCGTGCTTGCAAATGCACTACATGTACTTATCTAGCAATAAGTTTGGGGGGGATATATCAAATGCCTTTGGAAATATGTCAAATAGCTTCCTACAATCCTTAGAGCTCCTTGCACTTGATGGTAATCAACTCTATGGTAGTTTAACATATCATTTTGGAGAATTTAAACGTCTCCAGTATCTTTACCTCGAGAAAAATAAGTTATCTGGCCCGCTTCCGGGCTATTTGGGAAAGTTTTTGTCTATTGAAAGTTTATCCCTATCAGATAACAAATTTTCAGGCAACCTTCCATTAAGCATGGGGCAGCTGTTTAACTTGAGAGAGTTTGATGTAGCTAACAACATGCTTGAAGGGATTGTGAGTGAAAATCACTTTGCTAATCTCACAAATCTGCAACTCTTTGTTGCCTCTGGAAATCATCTGACTCTGAATGTCAGTGACAATTGGACCCCAAATTTCAGACTTATATATCTTGGGCTGGGGTCATGGAACTTGGGAGCCACCAATGGTAGAATTCCGGAATGGATCCACAACCAGAAGAGTTCAATTTACGATCTGGACTTGTCCAACACTGGAATAGTATATGATCAAGTTCCTAGTTGGTTGTTGCAGATTCCTGGCACTTTGAATCTGTCTCACAATAAACTAAGTGGAAACATTCATAGTCATGTGATTTTAGCCACTGCACATATAGATTTGAGTTCTAACTCATTCAATGGTACACTGCCAAGATTTGATACAGCAACCGTGTTTGAGCTGAATCTCTCTAACAATTCATTCTCGGGAGGTATACACAACTTGTGTGCTAACAACTCAACTCGAGGCAACAGAGTTCTCATGTTTCTTAATCTTGAGGGAAATATGTTGTCAGGAGATTTCCCAGATTGCTTGATGAAATTCCGGTCTTTAGTTTTGTTGAATTTGGGTAACAACAACATCTCAGGCCGTATACCCGATTCCATAGGAAATCTTGGTGAACTTCAAAGTTTGAATCTCTTCAACAACAGATTATCTGGTCAGATATCGCCTTCGATAATGCACTGCACCCAGTTGTGGAAGATTGACCTCTCTAATAATTGGTTGACTGGAAAGATACCGCGGGGGATGGGAATAAACCTGCCGAACTTGAATTTTCTGATTCTGCACTCGAACAAGCTGCGTGGAGACATTTCTTCTCATATGTGTGGCCTTGCCAATCTGCGTATCTTGGATCTCTCAAATAATAAATTTTCTGGGATACTGCCAAAGTGCATGGACAAGTTCGCTGCAATGGCTACCTCAGAATGGACGTTCCCATTTCACAAAAGTCCTGTTAATCTTACGTCAGGAGTACATGAGAGTGCCACGGTTGCAACAAAAGGAACGAGGTTGTATTATGATACCATTCTTGATCTGGTTACCAACATTGATCTGTCAAGAAACAATTTTTCAGGAGAAATCCCCAAGGAGTTGACAACACTTGCAGGGCTTAGATCACTCAACTTGTCAAGAAATCAGTTGAAAGGAAAAATCCCAGATGGCATCGAAGACATGAAGGTATTGGAATCTCTTGATCTCTCAAACAACTTTCTCTCTGGAAACATTCCACGCGGCCTTGCAGTTGTTTCATCGTTGAACTATCTCGATCTTTCTTACAATAACTTGTCAGGGGAAATACCACAAGGCACACAAATCATGACGTTTCCACCCTCTAGATTTGTTGGAAATAATAAACTTTGTGGTCCTCCTCTCACAACTTGTGACAATGGTGGGTTTCCGACAAGTTCTGTTCCTCTTGGACATGAGCAGGATGAGGATGAAGAGGGTAAGTCCGATGTGGAATGGCTGTATGTTTTCGTGTCACTAGGATACGCTGTGGGAATTTCCATGGTTCTCAACATATTTGTCTTCAAGAAGTCATGGAGAGATGTCTTTTTCGGGTTTGTTGATAACTTGTTGAATAAGTACTGTGTGAACGCTCGTAAGAAAAGAAACAGGTGTGGTTGATGATAAGTGATGTATTTGTTTGTGTAGTAGACATGAGTGCTCTTTGTATCAGTATGTACTAATATGTAATCGTTGCTTGGAATAATGTTGTGTTATTATATCCTTTTAGAGAAGAGTTGAACCAAACTTTATGTTCAACTATAACTGGGAAGACAGCTGAGAGCTGACCTATACCTTTTCTATCAGCATTCTACAGGTTGTGTTACCTTATCTCTCAGACGATTCCCCTGGTGAATCCTCCGTTGCAGTTTCAACGGAATGCTCATTTTGCCTATTAAATTCTCTGTTTTGCTCCGAGTGAGTTGAGACATTTGTACTAGCTGGGCTGCTTGTAGGTGGAGAGTGCAGTGAGATACTCAATGGACTTTGTGGGTGGTTTTCATGTTCTTCTAGAGCTCCACCGTTCTTGTATGTCAAGTAAGGGTGCCGGAAAGTATGAGCTCTGAGATCTCTACTATCAAACCTCCGAAGCAGCTCCATTGCTATGCTTGAGAATGTGGAGTCTGGTTCACGATCTACTATCACTTGGCGATGTTCATGCAAGAACCTCATCACATGTATGATAAACGCTGAAATAGCAGCTAGTCCTACAACCATAAAGAGTCCCCAGAAACTTTCAAGCTCAAGGCTGTTGGATGTAAGTAAGTTGCCAGATTCTTGACATGTACGAATATGATCCCCAAACCATTTCTTCTCAATCTCTACCATTTGTTCATCCTCGGTCACATTTAGAATTGCTCTTGACACATCAGGTACTAAAGGAGAACCTATCGGGAAGACCTTCAAGAGAAAGAAAAAAATGAAATTAAGAAAAAATCAAAAACTGCATTAGGCCTAGCCTAGTTGGTGCAGGATGCAGAATGTTAGAGAAAGAAAGGACTGCGTACAAAGGCGAAACCATCTGTCTTATACGTAGGGCCGACCATGGTATATTTTGAGCAATATTTTGAAAGGAGGAGCTTTATATATGGAATCTCATCGAAAGCAGCAGAAATACCACCATTTCCACTCCCTTTAGAGAAGAGTTCATCGCATTCATCTGTAGACTTATATACCAAAAGTCTGGTCTCATCAAACTTCATTCGCTTTAGCATATCGAAAACAAATGAACCTTGCTGGTAGCCAACATAGTCCTTGTTTTTTATTAGCTGGTTAACATCTGTAAGCGTGGGTTGCAGCTGCTGAACGGTTAACATTGTCGTAAGACTAGCTGTATAGCTCTGCGTTAGTATAAGAACTACCAAGAACCATATGACTAGTACAAATCTAGCCAAGTTACTTCTTACATTCTCCCCTGCAAGCAAGAAAATGAAATGTCATGATCTTAATTAGTAGTTAGTATTTCAGATATGAAGTCCTGATCAGTTAAGTTGTTTCAACATAGTAGAGAGTCTACAGACAACTAACAGGGATATATACGCTATACATGTCAGGTAACTCACTGTGAGCGAAGACCATTGTTGAGAAGGCGAACCAAAATACCACACCAACTTGGTGCGAAAGAGGTCCCCTGAAATCTTCATTTATGCGATGCTCAAGGATCCAAATAAAAATTCCAAGGAAGACGAACGAGAACAGGCTTGTTAACCAAAGTTGCCATGTAAGTGGCTTCAGAAACACCCATGCATTTTTCCTCTGCTTATCTTTTATTGGTACAACCATTGAAACACCAGATTCTGTGAAAGGCAGAGTGAAGTCAACGTACTGCGCCCTATTTGCTACAATGGTTACATCTCCGGCTACTCCGTCATAGTTCTGTATATCAATAATAGATAGGTTAGCTGTATGATATAACGTTGCAAGTAGGACTTATCTCATATGCATCCTACTAGTGATAAAAATTACTGAAGATTTCTCGATTAGTATACTTACTCCAAGGTACACCTGGTGGACAAGTTCACTGTGAGTACCGGCACTATGGTGATCAGGTGTTGCAAATGGGACATATTCATATGGTACAGCATAAGGAAGTGCTGCCATTACTGCATCAAAGACATCTATGCAGTGTCCCTTCACTTGTGTTGAATTGTCGGGGTTCCAAGTAACACGAACAAACTCAGTGTAACCATCCTTTACAGGTACTCCTATTCTTAACTTCTTACCATTTGTAGGATTCACCCAACCCTTCGGTGGAGTTGTTCTGTCGCCTGGCCATATAATGGATCTGAAACTGGACTTGGAAGTGGAATATCCGGTGTTCTTGGCGTCTAAGAAGTTTAGTTCTTTGACAATGCCACTCTCATTTGTCCAGAATCCTATAACTCGAGCCCCAGGACCGACCACATTTACTATCTGATAAGGAGGTGATTGGAGTTGTCCATCAATCAACTGGAAGTTCCCAGAAAGACCAGTAAACACAATTTCTGATAAAGCCTTGATAAGCTTTGGTCCTGTATCGGAGATCCCTAAGGATTCAAGGTCCGAAAAGTTCCTAGAAGTGTTCGTATTTAGGAACTGAGGATCGTCTAATCTTGCTTCCTCTGCTGCCATAGCTAGTGCAACGGCTACATCATGTGCCCATAGTCCAAATATGTTCAAATCTGTACTAAGAACTGTTCTATTGTTCTGCAGAAGCCTTTTCTTGTACCTAATTGTGAAGCTATCAAGCTCCTTTCTTTGCGGAGTATAAGGCTTCACTCCTATCACCCCAAGCATGGACTCTATGATGGACGGAGACATTGAATTCATTTCGTTCACCAGGCCATCAGTTAATATCCATGCATACTCTTCACTCATCATCTCCAACTGTTTTACTTTCGTAAAAAGCCGTGAACCAAGTGACGCTCCCACATGAGTAACAAAAATTCTAGTCTGCATTGACATCAACTTGTATAGCTCTGCTACAATTTGATCATCCGTTGCCAAGGAAGGCAAGACGCTTCTGTAAGTTACACGAGCATTTACCTTTTCCAAGGCATCAGTCATAAAAGGTATAATCCCTTCCCCAAACTCATTATCCACGTAAATGAGCACGACTTCTCTCCACCCGAATGCTTGAATGATTGCACTTATGGCCTGTACTTGAGATGAGTCAGATAGAGTTCCACGAATGAAATATGGACTTCGGATTGATGTCAGCGAAGGACTTGTGGCTGCAAATGTTATCACCGGAACTCGAGTTTTGTTTCCAAGATTTATCATGAAGTTTGCTTGTACTGAGTTCAGAGGCCCTATAATGGCTTGCACTTCAACATTCTTCAGCAAGTCCACAACTGCATTTCATATGTGGAATGAAACTCGGTTAGCTGTTGAATAATTTGTATACTATGCATGTATTATTTCCCCATTTTCCCCTTCATCCATCTGAAGTTAATTGTTAGTTTTATATTCCGGTCTCCGGAAGTTGCTATGAAATGTTGCAGCTTTGACTTTCACAACTACTGTAATTTGATACTAATGAAAGAAATGTTTTTTAAATGGCAAGTAGTGATTTCTTTAATGGAAGTTGTTGTTCTTCTGATCACTTCTTGTCTTCTTCAATTCCTGGTTTCCTTGTATAGTTGTATGCTAAAAGAACTGGAAGCTAAGATCTGAATGGAATCATGCAGTTCACAGTCAATCAAGTTATGACATTTACATAGATTTCCAGCTAGTTGTATAAATTCACGCGCAGCACGTACGCACACAGATACACCGAATATATATGTATTTGCACAACTGATAGATTGTTAATGTTACCTGCTGCAGCTGCCCCTATGACATCTCCTTTAGAATCCCTATTGTAAAGAACCAGTCTGGTCTTGTAATGGCCATGTGTTGAGTAAAAGTCCGAGAGGGCCAACGAAATGCAGGTCATTCCCATTTCTCCAAGGTAATGATCCATGTCTAGCACCACTCCCACTTTTATTTGAACTGGTGTAGTCTGAGCCGCTGCCAGATTCGCTCTGAAGATATTCTCACACGAGAGGTGAAAGAAAATCATGTAGAAAGCGAGAACATGCCTGCGGTATTTCATCTTCATATCATGGAAGTGTAGGTAAGTTAGCAGCTCAATTGATGCTTGAATGATGATCAGTGTTTGGTTACAACTTACAACAAGTTGTGTTATATTTGCAGGATTTCAAGTTGCATTTCAAGCTGTTTTTATTAGCAAAAGATTCCATAAGACCTGGTAGTATTCATTGAATGTGATTATAAAATGTATTATTATAAACTGCAAGAAATATCAGAGTAGTTAGCTGACATGATCAGTTGACATAACAGTGCTCATCCATGTCTAAACTGTTTACTTTTCTTCTCTACTTGTTTACCAGCCTGTGGCTTCTTTTTTTTTTTTTTTTTTTTTTAGGTTGGATGAATTGAATAATAGTGATGAGCTCACCATATATAATCTATACACATCTCAGAGGAGCAGAGCAAACCCAAATATCTGTCTCAACTTCACTACGTCGGTAAGTAATGGATCATTCTGGATTTCTGATGAACTATAACCGGATAAGAATGAAATTGCTGAGTTGCTCTGTACTGGAAGAATCAGTACAGTTAGTGATCCTCTGTGTCACTTTGCCGTGTTCCCTCTCAAATTCAAATCATCCCGCCTTGGAGTAGTAATCCGTTGTATCGTCTTTCCGTGTTCCATCGCCTAGGGGAGCTTTACAGAAGACACGAATCTTGCCGCTCTTGACTAACACGCTCTTTTGTTTCATATATATTAATGAGTTCTTCTCTGTTTCTGTTGCAACATCAATGGAGATGTTGTTGATCCTCATTGTTGTTTGATCTTGATTTCTAACATTCCCCCTCAAGATGGGAGTATAGTTGTTCTTCATTCTCATCTTGCTTTTCATTCTATCAAGATCATCTCTGGAAACAGCTTTAGTAAATATGTCTGCTAATTGAAATTTCGAAGGAACATATTTAACTTCAATTAATCCCTCTTTAACCTTTTCTCTTATAAAATGGCAATCAATTTTTATGTGTTTCGTTATTTCGTGAAAAATGGGATTCTTAGTCACATATATGGCAGATTGATTATCACTGTAAAGCTTATAGGTTCAGTAATGTGAACTCCAAAATCATTGAACAAGGCTCTTAACATCAATTTCCAACCACATATATTAAAATTAAAATTAAAATCGGTATATTTATTAAAAATATATTTTTTTTTTTGAAGGTATTAAATCCATTAAAGCTCAAAGTGTTTGTACATGAGTAAGAGGGGTATACCCCAATCTGATGAACAAAATTTTCAACAAATATCAAACAATGGAAACTCCATCTAGTCAAAGCAACTAGTG